>JASCZI010182092.1:1410-25740 GCA_036250425.1 Stylosanthes scabra
TATTATTATATATGTAATAATTTGCTCTGTTCAATTTGGTAACAATTAAAACGGTAAAACCATAATATATACGTAGTTGTACTATGAATTGCAAAAGTGTGACTTGCTTTTCTAATTCTCTCTCTTTTTATGTTTCTTTTTCCTCCTCCTCCTCCATCCACATTTAATTGAAGTCCCATGATTTTGCAAATTAATTTTGAATGGAGTTTTGGGAGGTGAAATACTTAATAATATGGAACAATTTAAAATTTTGTCTGTTTATATATATTTTTTATTTTTTTGGAAATATAAATTAAATCAGCTGATTTGACATTTTCGAAATTAAAAAATAAAAATTACAAACCACCCATAGGACTTCTTATTTTTCAAATCGCTCTCCATATTTTGGTTAAAAACTAAAAATATCACTATTTCTACATTTCACAATATTGCCTCATATTTAAAAATAATAACGCTAGATAATCTATAAAAATTCAGTTAACATTCATCAATAATTTAGATGTTCTATTTTTTTAAGTTTTAGATGTTCTGTATTTAAAAAATATAAAATTAGCTGATTATTAATTGCTTTAGATTTCGGATGTTTTATGACTTTTAGATCTATAAATATTGATTATAGATGTTTTATTTTTTGTTGGTTGATTTGTTGGTTTAAAAATATTGATTATCTGTACTTTTTCATTTAAAAAAATCAATCCCATGATTTTTTAAAATTTAGATTATGAAAAAAAATTCCAATGAAAGAAATAAACTGGTTTAATTAGAACTAATTGACAGCATGATATCGTCATGGAAGCGCAAGCAAATCATGAAATCTTGCAAATTTCCTTACACACATATCGCTCAAATCAGTGACCCGACACTGAGAATATGAAATTTTTATTACGTATAGCTTTTAGGGTAGGGACAAGAGGCATTTTATTTTCCGATCTAAATGCATGAATGCTAATTTTGTCCACCAATGAAAAGGGAGGCGAAAGAAAAAGATAGTTTTAAGGAATTCTTTTATCCCTTATTCTTATCACGACCCTAATGGGGATAATGGAGATATTCTATAAATTTTTATTAATTATATAGTTCATGATCTCATCATCATCGTAGTAGGGTAATTGAACAGTAATAACCTATAGTAAATCAAGAAGTATAATTATTAATTTAACTATTCATGATGAATTAACCAGGTTAGCATATATTAATGAGAGCATATGCCCCTTAATCATTTTTTTTAGACTAGACTCTTTCTGAAGGATATGATTGAAATTTACTTGTTTGACATAATCGTTAACTTTACTTTTGTAATATTTAAGAGATTAATTATTGAGCTTCAATTAAAAAAAAAAAAAAAACTATTCTTGATGAGATTAACTACTAATTGAGTTGTAATTGTCATGCACAGCATTTTTTTTTTTTTGGGGGTGACTTCATGCACAGCAATTTGACACGTACATTTTTATTATGCAACATTTATGTTATGTGATTTAATTGAACATCATTATTCTTCCACATCATTTTTTTTCATGAGTAAGACCAAATTTAGGGTACGGCTAGGGAACATATAATATGGCTATTGTTGACACGTTATATGATGAATAGTGTGAAGAAAATGAAAATAGGTATCGTTTTCAAAAGCAACAAGGTGGACCGAAATAAGCTCCTACGTCAACTCATGTTTTTTCGTAGGGCATCCATGCAAATTTCTGTTGACAATTAACAAAACATAGTAATATTACCCACTCTAATGATAACTTTAATTTGGGATCAAACTACATTTCTTGAGAGGAATATAGAACAAACACGAGAACCTTGTTAGGTATATTCTTGAGAGGGAATGTATTTCGAATTTTCAGTATTTATAACGACTCTCACGTTCAAATTAGTGAAAATAAGAATTATTTATATTAGGGTTCACGAGATCATCACTAAAAGAAATTCAAAGAGAATCATCTAAATTTAGGATGAGTTCCATGAATTAGGTGGACGGATTTTACTATGCTAATAAATTCTAAGTGAATCATCTAAATCTAGGTTGACCAATGGTGATACATTCACTCATTATTCCTTAATTTTTACTTAAAAACAGTTAAAAGATATTTAGTTGGCAACTAGGTTTCTGCTAACAAGCTAAGAGATATACTAAGAGACATATATATTGTTACTTTTGGAGCAATGGATGTTGGACTTATCTAGAATGATTAGATAACTATTGCTATTTTATTTATCCACAGTTATCTCTCAAGTCTTAATTCAACGGACTAAAGACTAATTTGTTGTTCATCGAAGTTTATCTAAATGATTATGCTAGCTATTAAGTTTTTACATAGAAAGACAGAATTCGAATTCTCTTCACTTCCTTAAATAAATAAGTAAGCTAATTACTTATTTGATATCACATTTCAGGTTGCTTGTTTTTTTTTTTGGACATATCAGGTTGCTTTTTTTTTGGACTTGACAGAGGCCATGAAAAAGGCCTAGCCCAAGAGAAGTGCAAACACCAAGTAGATGATACAAGCTGAATGGATACACATGATCAATTATTATTGGTGGGCCCATTTTCGTTAGGCTAAGCTTGGATGGGTCGTACCAAAACCTACAAAAAAGTCTAAGACCCAAAAACACCAAAATAGCCTAAGGCCCAATGGAATAGTGGTTTTTTTCCTTAAATTTTAATTTATCCTAATGAATAATTTTTGGCACAAATTAGCCGTTGATCAAAAGGAGGGTCCACTACTCCACCGAGTGTTTTTTGAAGATATTCCCGCTTTTGCTTCAACAAGAACCGTTGCAATTGCAAAGCTTTTCCATCTTCATTCAAATTCATGTTTCTCTCACTGCTTCCACCTTCATTATTATTTCTCACACCATTATACAGCTTAAGCAACTGGGTTCACACCAAATTGGTCCCTATTAGTAAGAGTCCCTTCATTATTATTCTTGTTTACTTTTTCATTATGTATATATATAATATAGATATAGCTGCTATTTGTTTTCCTATGAACCATGAATCAGAAAATTCAATTTGCTTCATAGAAAAGGAATAGCTCACACTTCTAAGCCAATTCCCTAACCCCATCATGAAAGTTTGTTGCTTTCAATTTCCATGTTCATGTGTACTAGAGAAATAGATCCTTATATGTAAAACTGCACAAGTATATATAGTTGTATTCTGAAAACATCAGTTTACATAACAATCAAATCGATTTCGCTCTTCGTGTTATATTTAGCCCTTGTATGATTTGTCAAAGATGGTTAGCACAATCGGTACAAGAGTCTGATTTTCATTGTTGTTATGAGAGTCATTTTAGTTGGTTAATAACATTGATTCATGTTATTACTTGTTGCTTCATTCCTAATGTCAACATATGAATAACCAACTTACGTCGGTCCAGTGAAATCCGCCTTGTGCATGCGGCGACTCATTGGCTAGCGGCAAACCCTCAAATGAAGCTTAAACAGTCCTTGACCTATCGGGTTAGGGAATACCGTGGGAAACAACATAAAAAACGGTAACATATGAATCTTCCTGGTTTTTCAAGGTCTTTCTTAATGTCCACTTAGTACTATGAAAGGGCAAGAATCTAAACAATTTACTAAATTTATCATCGTTTATCTTTTGTGGACTTCTTCAATGCAGATAATTTGCTGGTTCAATGACTCATGCTAGTGATTGTACAAAGCTTGCAAGAGCCAACCTTAGATGAAAATGAAATCATGTTGAGAACTATTTCCAGTGTGTTCAAACCTCAAAGGCTCATTTCACATTTTGTATCTTCATCTTTGAGGGAAAATCTTATGAATCCTTTCAAGAATGGTGTTTTTCCCAAGAAGAAGATTGATTGGTCATCAATTAGCACACCCTGCAAGCAATGGATCAAGAATCCTTTGAACATGGCACTTTTTCTGTGGATAACTTGTGTCGCCGTCTCCGGCGCGATTCTCTTCCTGCTTATGACAGGAATGCTAAACAGAATCCTCACCAAGGAATCCCAAAGGGAAGAATGGTTTGAAGCCAACAACCAAATCCTCAATGCTCTATTCACTCTCATGTGTCTATACCAACACCCAAAGAGATTCTACCATGTTGTTCTTCTTCTTAGGTGGAAACAAAAGGACATAACAATCCTCAGAAACTTGTATTGCAAGAATGGAACTTCCAAGCCTCATGAATTTTTCCACATGATGGTTGTTGTTGTGTTACTCCATGTTAATTGCTTTGCTCAATATGCATTATGCAGCCTTAATTTAGGCTTCGACCGGTCCAAGAGACCCGCCGTTGGGGTTGGTATATGCGTCTCAATCGCGATTGCTGCTCCGATTTTCGCAGCACTATACTGCATTTTTAGCCCTCTAGGCAAGGAATATGAATCTGATGAAGAAGTACCGTCCGAAATGAGCTTTTCGTTTGCATCAAGAAATGATCATGGCCTTGTTGTTATGGAGTATACACCTCAATGGAGGGGAGGACTATTTGATCTTAAGGAAAACCTTTATGTTGCATACCAAACTCTCTTCTGTGGTTTTTGCACTTTTGGAAGGAACATGAAAAGGCTTCACTTTGGTAACATTTATGTTCACATTGCAACTTTTTTCCTGTTCTGTATGGCACCCTTTTGCATCCTTAATCTTGCTGCATTGCACATTGATGATGAGAATCTAAGAAGAATCATGGGGTTGACTGGTATATTGCTTTCAATTTCTGGTTTACTCTATGGTGGATATTGGAGGATTCAAATGAGGAAAAGGTTCAATTTGCCACCAAATAGTAATAACAGTAAACTTTGTTGTGGGAATCAAAATTTGAGTGATTGCTTGCAATGGTTATTTTGTTGTTGGTGTTCTCTTGCACAAGAAGTTAGAACAGTGGAATTCTATGACATAGTTGAGTCTGAATGCTTATGCAAAAATCAGAATCATGGAATGTTCAATTCTTCTTCACTTTGGAGCAGTCCTAGTTTGTCTAATAATAAGGTTTGGTCTGAAGAATACTCTGATTATTGTTATTCTGGAGAGGAACAGAAAAATCATGTTATGGAGGCACCAATTTCACTGAGAACTAATGTGGAAGATGATGCCATCAGAGAAAACTAAGATAATATAAGAATCATATAAGTATTTTATAAATGTTCAAAATTTTTATATAAATTTGTGTTTTGGAACAAAATATTATGTATAATTCAACACATCTTTCTATCTATTTACCTGTGTATTTTTGTTCTGTATCTAAATAGCAGCAATTGTGTCATGCAGAAAAGTGTAGGTATGTCCTTAATAGCAGCAATTGAATCCAACAATTCCCCTTTTCAATTATTCTCTTGATTGGCATTTTAACAAAGAAAATGGAAACTATACAAGATATTTAACCTCAGACTATTCTTAAAAAATACAAAATTAACTAATTACTTGCTATTTTTTTTATTTATCTATACTTTTTCTTAATACAATCAATTGAGGCTAATGCACAAAGCTACAAAAAGTAATTCACAAATTACAAAAAGGAATTTTTTATTTTTATATATCTGCCAAAATTTTAGGCACCATTTTCAAGACAAAATTGGCCAAACTAATGTATTAAAAATGTGGCCCCATTCTGTGACCCATTTGGGCATTTGGCTCATCATCAAAGTCAAATAAGGCTTCTGCAATTGCAATTTGCTTAACAACACATTTGCTTCTATTTTTTATATATATTGATCTTACCGCCAAGTTCCATTGTCATTACAGAGGAAGGAAAGAGACAATCAACTAGTTAAATAAACAAAGAGTTGAAGTTGACATGAAAGACACACATTTTGATTTTGGTTTAATTTTTTTAATACAAATTAATGTTATTTGTATTATTATTATTAGAAGACACAAAATAATATCTTTATGCTTTTGTTTTAAAATACTTACTAAATAAAATCTTAGTATTTACTTTTCAGTTTAATAATTAACATGGTCCATAATGCACAACCCAAATATGCATGAAAATTCATTCTAGTTGGGAAAAGCTACTACAATTTATGATTAACCCATAAAGGCCATAGGGGCCACAACCATTACATACATTACAATCTTATGTCCATAGATCACAATGAAAATCAAATACACCAGTTATAACCACATTTGTAGATAAAATATTACGTTAAATTTTTTGTCCATAACTTTTAAAGCATGATTTAAGAAGTTATGAATAGAAATCCAGACAGATATTAGATAGCCAGAACCAACCCCGGCAACGACCTGCGATACAAATCCCGAGGCTGGCTCTGCCATAGTGTCAAGCTCTTCTGCTTAATCTCCCACCTTGGAGGCCTCAAATCCCTAACAACAAGCCATGTATTGAAATACTCCCTAAACTGAGTTATCAAGCCATTCTTCAATGTCCAAACATGAACCCAATAGGCTTGTCCTTCCCACCCTTCAGTGATAACACAGTTATCTCCAATGGAAGTGAAGCTTCTAGGCTCAAACTTGAAGCCTTTGTTGTGTGGTGTTTCACCTGTGAGGACCTTCATCATGTGCTGACATTCTGGGGGGCCATGGAACCACCATTCAAGGTCACTTGCTAGCAACTTTGAAACCATTTCCATTTGATGGTCTTCTCCTAGAAGTGCCTTGTATAGAGACTCAACTATTGATTTGTTTTGGGTTTCTAGAAGCTTTTGCTTGTGATTGTGATTGTGATGATTGTGGCTCTCTAGCACACAAGAAGCTTCATCATCATCATAGTTGTTTTTTGTTGGTGCCATTTCTTAATTTCCTATATGGAAAAGGAGCTAATTAATAATATGTGCCTTTTTTTTTTGGATATAGGAATTGGCTCTAATTAGTCTCTTGTGTGCATGGAGAATATGGCTTTGAATCCATGTATATTTATAGGCATAAGGAGGGAGATATATGTCCAATAATTTTTAGTACATTATTAGCCTCTTGTGGAAGGAAATGAATATTAAATTATTGGGGGTAATAATAAGACTAAATATAATTTCAAATTTTAAGAAGTTATTTTGCATTTTAAAAGTTTTGTAAATCAAAATATATTTATTTTTTAGATTTAATGCACAGTTGTGCAGTCACATCCATTCGATCATTTTGATAACTAATCATGAGGTGAATGGAAAGAATATATATTTTTATCGATGTGGCACTATCTAATCGAATGTATATATAAAATTTTTTTATACTGAGTTAATACATTAAAATTAAATTATATTTTTAATAATTTTTTTAATTAAATTTTGCTTATACAGTCAAAGTGATAATAGGCGTATTAAATTATGAAAGGAAAAGAAAACTTTTATTAATACACTTTTAAGTGACTATGATATAGATTCTAAGTTAAATTTTTGGTAATAGAACATAAATGTTAATAATTTGATTAGAATAAAAGATATTAATAATGCTTCACAAAAATTTTAAAAAAGAAAAACCTGCAAAATAAAGTTGGCTATTTAAAACCTAATTGATCTAAAAGGCCAATAAAACAAGCTAATTATTGCCTAATTCTAACCAAAAAAGAAAAGAAGTTAGCTCTATTGGATATAAGTTCCATACATATTTAAAATGAAACTAATTCACATATGTCCTAAAACACTAAATTTATAATATAGATAGACATATATATTTATCATTTTTTCTCTTATTTATTTAATTTATGTATATATACATCGGAAATTGATTACTTTTATGATGTGACGATGGTGTGGGATCATTAGGTTGTATAACTAATTATTATAGCTGTGATTAATGCTGCACGTGTGAAGTGACAATATCTGTCACACCCAAATTCACATATAAATAAACACCAATCATATGCTACATGGAAATAATGGAATAATAATGCTTTTCTTTTACCGTTATGAGGTGATGATAATCACTATGTGGACTCCATGATAGGGCCAAAAGCCCAAAACCATCGTAGGGATATTTTCTAGAATGCCAACTCTACCCTTAATTAATTAGTTTGGCTTGTCATTTTTCTAAATTTTTTTTATTAGAAAGAACTATTCATTTTAATTTAATTTTAATGCAACTTCATATATATTTAAATTTGGGAAAGTGAATTTATAATAGCTAAATTTGATATTGTCACTTTTTTTCTTGTGTAATCTTTTCAAATTATCCTTAATTCTTATTTATTTTTCACCATAGTAACAGAAATTTAATTTTATTAATAATAATTTGAGAATAATTTATAATAGAAGAGTGGCATTATCCATTAAGAAATGGCGATAATTCAATTCATAAAATTATATATATAATTCAATTACCCAACTTAATTCGACTCTCTAAATTTTAATTCGTGACTCATATTAATTTTTATTTTTATTTCTATTAACAGCTATCCATAATTAGAGATTGTTTAGAACTGATCATAGAGGAGGAGAGTAATGGTTGAGGAATTTGTGTGAGAATGATAATCTCATCGTGAGAAGAGATATAATTTAACTCGTTATTATAAATGTGACTCGATATCATTTCTTCATCTAATGAACAAATAAAGTCATAAAACGTTGTTGTGTTTATTCATACATTGTGGTAACTACTTAACGTATTAACTCAATTTGGACATTTGTATTTGGTGCACTGAAATCTCATGAATCAATTTAAGCTATAATATAAATTTCAAGAATTATTTTATAAATATTTACTTGGTAGATCAGCTGCATATATTATTATTCCATCGTGTTTTACTTGTCGTTTTGGAAACCTATTTTCAGTCCCTGAAATATCTTATGCATATTCTGAAGCTGCTATGAACTTGAAATTGACATTTTTGGAGTGTTGTATGAAGGATCTTCATTTGTTTTGTCCAGCATTATATACATATTATATCAGTTAAATTTTAATGAACTGAAGTCGTACAATTATATCATTTTTTAAAATATTTTTATCCTGAAAAAATGTATCAAAATTAAATTGATATTATATTCCAATTTAATTTAAAAATCACCCTTAAGTTAAATAAGAGAGAATTTGATGACTAATCGCCCTTAACTATGTAATTATTGTAATGTCAATTAACAGAATTGTTTCATAAGGTAATGAAAAGTGAAATAAATAAATAAATAAATAAATAAATAAATAAATAAGGGAACAAATGCACAGAAAATGAGCATTTGGCTTTCACTTGATTTTGGGTCAGCTAATATTGATTTCCACCTTACTCTCCCTTGCTGGCTTCGGGTAAATGTTTCCAAAAATGTCATCCCATTTACAACCGCTTTTTGGTGAATTTGGAGGGACCGAAATAATGATTTGTTTGATAGCAGTAATTCATGGTCTAATGAGAAGGTTCTTCACCTTATTAGACATTGTTCTGCTGACTTCGTACGTTTTGGATCGGTTCTTATAACGTCAAATCAACAACATAATTTGAATTCTTGGTCTCACCCCCCGTTGCATACTGTGAAAGTTAATTGTGACGGTAGCATTTATGTGCATGATTGTAAGGCAGGTTTCGGGTGTGTTATCCGGGATAGCAATGAGCTCTGGCTTAGGGACTGCTCTGCTTCTCTTATAGAAGACTCTATTCTTAGATGTTAACTATTCGCAATATGGAGAGGACTTGTGCTAGCTTGGGAAAATGGCTATAGACAGGTTATTTGTGAAACAGATAGTTTGGAGGCATACTTGATTACACAGAGCAGTAATATGGTCATGAACCAAGATACTAGAGACCTTCAAGCGAAGATTATTGAAATTTTGCATTAGGATTGGACTGCTAGAATCCAACTCATTCAAAGGGAAGCAAATTCAGTGGCTGACAAAATGGCGAAAGAAGCTGCGATGTCGCAACATGATTATGTAGAGTGGCTTGATCCTCAACCATCTCTTGTTTCTCTACTTAGGATGGACTGTCCTGTTCCTCCTTAGATCTTGTTCTTTGTATTGTTAGACACCAAAAAAAAAAATGCACGGAGAACTTGATTTGGAATTATTGGATGCACTTTTTTCTTAAACAAATGTTATATATTTTTATAAAAGAAAAAAATTATGTTTTATTATTTTATTCCTAATTAGCTTGTATAATACTTATTATTTTGACTAATTTCATATTTATTAGTTATATGTATATTTAGAATTAGTTTAAATGTATCACTGTAACTCTTGTCTTCTTTTTTTATTTCTATATATTTAGAATTGTACATTCATTTGCCTATTAATATACTACTAATAATAAGATAATAAATTCTAAATAAGTATAAAAAAATAGAAATATACACATACATCACATAAAGCATTTATAGCGGTTATGAAACTATTTCAACAAAAAAGAAATTGAAGTTGATAAAACTAAACACATGCTGTATATCTCTAATACAAATAAATCCTCATAATACTACCTTTTTATTTGCATTATACTAATTTTTTTTTAAAACAAAGATCGAACTTTTCATCATAAACTCTGAAATCACTCCTGCCAAAACTTAAAAATGATAAAATAAGCTACATTTATAGCCATAAACCTACCTTTCTGCCGGCATTACATAACTGCGATCCCAAGAATACGATGAGGAGACATTATTATCTTCTGTCGTCAAGTTGCAATTTGCAAAGATCCAACAAGAAAAGAAGCATATACGGTTGGTGTTTAGCAGAACTTTCATTTCTTTTTTTAACTTCCTTCTTTCCTTAATTGTTGTAGTATATAATATACTAGTATCGTCCATCCAAAACCAAAATGATACAAATTGTTGTTTTCTATTGCAAATAAAGTTTTACTTTACATAGGTAAAGGATCTTAAATAAATAATTGGCACAATGACAAGACTCTGACATATTGATTCTTGGGTCTATATGTTTTGGTTATTCTACTTCCAGAGAATGGCTGAAAGCACAATACACCTAAACAAAGTTCTACGCGTTTAGGTTTATTTAGTTGTAAATTCTGCATAAATTTTATCATATTGGTCTATAGTACACTCCTTCCCTTACTTAAAAAAGAAAAACATCGCTAAAATTAGTAAATAAAATTAATAGTCGATATTAAATTGGTCTCTGGAATCTCAATTAAATATTTAAATTTTAGGTCAGATTTTTTAAAAAATAATAAATTAGTTCTAACTTTATTTTCGGCATCAATAAGTAGATTTACACACCATGGGTGAGATGGCACAAAATGGATTCTCAATTTCTCATACATCTATGAAAAAACTTCAAAATCAGAAATGAGTTCAAGTTCATTTGAGGAGTATAAAATGATATCTCTCAATGTTTAAAGCATTTTCAGTATAAATCCAAAAAAAAACGAAAGAAATCTAGATTTATCTATATTTCTATTTATAAAGATTTTTTATCATAGTAAAAATTTTTTGCTTATTTTCAGGCTATAGTTCAATATAGATAATATCTATTATCTATTTTTAGATTAACATCTAATCTAATGTATTATTTCTATAATTTTTAAGTTACAGTCTACTATTTTATGAATGAAACGTTACGTTAAATTTTTTTTTAAAAAAAAGAAAACCATTTCCATAAAAGGAACTGTTTGCAATCACTAGAAAAAGAAAGAAGCCCCCCTTTATTACTATTTTCAGAGGGTATCATCCATATCTATATTAGGGAGAAAATTAACTCAAGGCATGTGTAGGGCAAAGGGATACCATTCAATGATAAATTCATGGAGGCCCTAGATTTATTGAGAAAAATAAGAAGGGGGGGTATGGGGAGTTTAATTTCCCACATGCATGGTGTATGGAAACCTAGCTAGCAGCTACGTCATGGCAACTTATAAGTTAATTAAGGACCCTTAGATCATTAGGAAAAATAAATAACGAAATTATGCTATATAATAATTATTAATTTTATTATAACCATTCAACATATATATAGTTAATATAAGAAAAAAAATAAGAAAACCAAAATAACTTTTTTTATAGAAAAAGGGGCCAAAGGCCCAAAGAAAACCAATATATATATATGAGAGGTGCTGAGTGTGAGTTATTAGTTTTATTATTTGATGTGTTTAGATCTTATCAGAACTTATGTTTTATGTAATTTTTTGTGCACTCCATTATATTCTATCTCTTTTAATTTGATTTGAGAACTTGAACTATATATATATAAAAAAAAAAAAAAGTGATAATGCCATTTAAACTTTTTGTGTTTTTATTATATAGTTTAGAAAAATATGATTTCTATTGTCAAAATGATTAAAACCATGAATGAAAATAATTGAAAGTTTGAATGACCTTATTTTTGAATTACATTATATCAGGGTTATTAAAAGAGATATTTTAATAACTAATTTATAAATTAATAATTTTAAATCAATCAATTAAAAATTATTATTTTAGAAAGGGTAATTTACTCTTCTATTTAAAGAGGATATGGTAGAAGCCACTTCAATTTTAAACCCTAATTCCTAAATTACTTAACTAAATCAAAATGATTTTCACCGATTTTTTTAAATTTTTGGGTCCAATCTTTGTTTTTTTGTTCCAAGATTTTCACCGACTCTATCAGTTCAAGATGTAAACTCAAAAACTTGTATCGGGCCCTATCTATCATATGACAGGCTGGTACATGATTGACAAAGTTTGACCATAGAATTCCATTTCGACGTAGACATAGCACCTGTGCCCCATAGCTTTCACTTGCTCAGTCCTTGTCCTCACGCGCCATCCTATATTAATAAATCTATCTATAAATTCATTCATTAATAATACAATCTCAACTTCTTCATAAAATGATGAGTTTGTGAATGTATGTCAAAATTATGGGTTGAAAAACACACTAGGGTTGTCTGCACGTATAAGTTATGAGAGGAAGAGAATTGAAGTGACTTAGTCTCTTAAGAGGTGTTTAATTTTTTTTATAACAAATTTAATAAAATATAAAAAAAAAAAATAGGAGAGAAATATAAGTCTACTATTGTAAGCACGCACTATATATAAAGTTATGCACCTCGTTTCTAGGATAGGAAGATGCATATACAATATGGAAGATCATGTGATATCCACGTTTTCCTAAATAAAATTATACTTAATCACAACTAAAAATGGACATATATGAGACGGAATTGAGTTTGATCAAAATAGTAAGTACACACTTTAACTTTTTAATAATTAATAATTGTCTTAGATTTGAATATATTGATAATAAATTAAAAAATCTTTGTTAAGAGACTTAAGTCTCTAAAATTCTCTATAAATTAAGTTAATTTTTAGTCAAAACTTTTTATAATAACATTCCTTCACATACGTTTTAATCAAAGATATAAAAGAGATAGATCGGAGTAGTACTTATGGTTGAAAAAATAGAAAAATTGCGTCCTAAGTGATTTGAATATGTGAAAAGAAGATCGACAGAACACTCAATTAAAAAGGTGGATAAAATAAAAAAATAAACAAAGTGTAAATAATAGAAAAAAATTTAAGAAGACCATCCATAAAGGTCAAATGATAGAGCTCAATAATATTATTATTGATCGACATACATGCTCCATCAAGTATAACTACTCTCTTAAATTTGCTATGATTGGAGTGGAGCCCTTTCCCTAGGGTTCCAAATCTTTTGTTCCACACATATATATGCACCTACCAATGTGATCCATGTTATTTATTTTCGTTTAATTTTATTAAAATAGAAAAAAGGACAATGCTGATTATTCTTTGTATAGAGGCACGCACCGTTGCAATTAAGAGTCACAGTTGGATCCAACCATGTATAGAAAACTTCTCTATAGAGTACATGCATGGGTTTTGGACATTCTTCTCTTCCTATATATTCAATCAACGATTCAGCATATAGCCCACACGAAGTTAAGAAAATTAATTGATAGAACAAATTAATGTCTCTCAAAGTTTATGGATGAGAATTGAGAAACCGTCACCTTTATTGTCCTGTAGAGCTACTCACTCGGATTCATCTATTACTATTATTTATTTTAGATTAATTTTTTTGAAATTTAATTTATTAATATATCTTTCATTCTCGCATTATTTTACTTTCTATTATAATACACAATACAATATTTACATTATAAATTAGTTATAAAATAATAATGATATTCTGATCCATAATAGGTAGTTAATTTATTAATTTTAGTTATATATATATATATATATATTGTGAATAAAGATAAGATGACATGTTTGGAGAATAAGCTCATAAGTACGTACTCAATTTTCTTTTTCATTTATTTATACTATATGTGTATATTGGTAAGATTTTAAACATGGAAATAAAATCCAATATGTTTGATGCATTAATGGTTTCTGATGGCCCTCAGCCTCTTAGCTCGAAATTATTGGTCTATTAGTACAAGTTAGAATAGATGATTGAGAGGATTGTGGGTAGGAGAAGGATCACTTTCAATCCAGAGGAACTTGATTGTGCAAATTCTTATGTATGTAGACCCTATAAAAATAAAAAATTAAAAGAATTGAAGAAGAAATAGCCAGCTGCATCCCTTGGTGATTGGTGAATAATAATAATAATAATAATAATAATAACAACATCGAAGAAGATTTGATAGAATTTTCTAATGGTGCGGCCATTGATTATTTCGCCAAATGAAAAGGAAAATTTTGGTAGCTATAGTTTTTTAATTATAGATAATCATGACTTTTTTATTTAGCTTTTATTTTTATTTATGAATTGATGTTGATTAAATGTATAATATTAAATCTTATAATATATAATTACGAATGTTATTTATATAAAATTATAGATGTTAAATTAAATATGGTAACTTTGAATTATGATTACCTATCATTATTCAAGGAAAAATATTAGAATTTTTGGTCTCGCGATGATAAAGTAGCGTCCGGTTTAAAGCATTGTTGGGACCGAGATTGGGGGACAGAATTTAGAATTGTGTTTGGTAGCTAGAGACATACTATAATTAAAATTTCAATATTTGATTATCCTAAATTTTTAGTCTCTTCATTATCCCAAAAAGTGGGCATACTGAGGATAAAAATTTTTGAAAACAGAAACTAAAATTTTAATTTTTTTTAAATATCCTCACACAATTTTTAAAATTTTAATATTAATATTTATTTATTTTTCACCGACTTAGTTCTTTTTTTATCTTTTAATTACTAATTTTAGTATATTTTAAACCAAATGCAATATACAAACTTAATTAAATATTTATTTTTTAATATTTGTCTTTCAATCTCTATCTCTCTTCTTCTTCCAGTGGTACCCTAACAATTTAACTAGAGTTTGTCTTATGAAAATTAGGTTGAAAATATAATAATTTTGGTAGTAAAAATGAAAGTTATTTACAAGAATTATAATTGATTTATCATTACAAGAAATTCAGCTAATAGTCGCGGCTTAATAGTGATGGTTGAATAAAACATCGCTAAATGGACAATGTCGATAGATTTTGCGCTGGTTTATCGCATTTATTGGCGGTTTTAAAAAATTGCTGCAAAATTGATGAGTTTAGCAACAGTTGATACAGGAACCGCCGCGAAACGGATAAATAACAGGGATATAGCGGCGGTTAAAGTCAGAACCGCCGCAAAAATGTAATTTTTTTTTATTTAACATTTTTAACATAGATTTTAATTTAGTTAACAATTATAATAAAGAAAATTTAAATGATAAAATAATATTTCACATCATTCAAATCTAATTAATTAAAAAGTCTTAACTTCAATTTTTACGATTAATAAAATATTTTTTTATAAAGATACAATATAAATCACAATTTAATAAGTCATTTTAATAAAACTATCGATAATTTAATTTAAATCATTTAAAATAATGCACAACTTGCATATTGTACAAACTTCTATATATATAATTAATAGAGTCATACGTATCGAATGTTGAGTTGACTTGGTAGAGTGGAAGACATGTTGAAAGAGCTTGTACTACCTTTGGTCCTTGGTGCACCAGGAAAGAACGCGGTTCACGAATTTGAACCGTTGATTTGTAACTAGTTTGATAAAAATGAACTTGTTTTCAATCGGTGCCATTTAGCGGCGTTTAAACGTACCGCCATCGTATTTTGTGTTTCGCGGCCATTATTCTAGAGTTTGTGAAAAATAGCCACAAAACTATTTAACAACGCCGTTATAGGCAGCGGTTATCCAACCGCCGTAAAATCGTTTCGTGACAGTTAAAAATCGCCACGAAACAAAAGAAAAATCGCCGTTAAATCCCACTTTCTTGTAGTGTATGTTGTGATTTCTACGTATCAATTAGAAATTATTGTAATATTAATGAGACGACATAAATATAGGTCTATTATTGATTAAACTCCCCAATCTAACTATCACACTCTCAATCTACTGTTACATTAATAATTCTTTAGAAAGAGACTGTGTTGATGAGTTAAATCCTTCAATAAAAAGCTCCCAATATAAAATTACATTAACAATTCCTTAAATGAAGAAAATAAAAAAATAAATATAGAACAAAATAAGTTGATGAGTTCATTCCTTTATTAAAAATGTCACCAAAAAATCCTTTATTAAATTTCATGTTAAATAATTATATGTGAACAAGTGGTTTTGACCAACCAACTCTAATAAAGTCATTTATTTTTATGCTAAATAAAAGATTATTTCGATGTCAAATAGAGTTTTATTTATGTACAATTTTTTATACTATTTGATACCGAAATAATATTCTATTTAGCATAAAAATAAATCACTTGATTAGCCAAAACCAGTTATTCAAATAGCATTACCCTAAAAAAATCTTTCTAGGAGAATATTCTTTCTTTTACTTATTTATTTATTGGTATTAAGGAATTTTTCAACTCTAATTATTAACCTGACAACCTAAGGGGTTTATTTATTTATTTATTTATTATGGGGGATGTAATAAACTCATAACTAAGTTTTATTTTTATTTTATTTTATTTTATTTTATTTTATTATTTTTTGGACGTTAAATTTATTTTATTTATTTATATTTTTTGACTTGAAGTTTTATTTTATTTTTTATATTTTTGGTCAGCATTTTTTTTGTTTTTGTTCTTTTTTTGGAATGGAAACCTAACACTCATGGGCTTCAAGTAGCTATTACAGTTTCCTAGGCCTTATCTCTGTTTTTCAATTGGACTTCCTTTACTTTTTATTAAAATGATATACTTTTTGACTGATACGACGACTGAAAATAATAAGCAGTATATAAGTGTTGGGGATTTGAATCCCGCTTTGTGCATGCAGCAATCCATTGGCCAATGATAAACCCTTAAATGGAGTTTAGATCCGCGATCGATTAATTCTCGACCTATCGGATTTAGAAAAAAAAAAATCAATTTTTCTGAAAATTTTTAAATTAGTCTCCCATGAATTTTCAATTTAGATATTCTGGTTCTTAAATTTTTTATTATTTTGAAAATCTCATAAAATATAAAAGTACTCTCATATGGACATATTGGTCATTTTATTACAACTTATTGCTTATATTTGAAAACTAAGACTCTTGCACTTAAACAGTACAGATTCAAGTTAGCTTCCATGAATTATTATTATAATTATAATTTAGAAGCAGATATATAATAGTTTTGAACTATACACTTTAATCTGCTGTATTGAATTGTCGAATGATGAACAATAATGTATTTGTAATAATAAATTAATACTAACACATAAGATAATGGAAACTAACTCAAAGCAGTGTAAGAGAGGAATAATATGAGTAACACTTCCACTTAGAAACAACAAAATAAAGTTGTTGCATTAATTAATAAGTTTGAACAACAATAACATCAATAATGTCCTAAGTAAGAAATATTAAAAACTACTACAAAGTCAGAGACATTTTTTCTAAGAAACTAGTCATTCTGTTCGAAATTAAACACCTCGTTCGTTGCCAAAAAAAATACCCTAGCTAAGACATAAGAAAAAAAAAATTGTCACGCTTTTGAAACGTTGCAAAAATGACTGGAAAAAAACGTGGGCAAATGATTAATTATTCTCCAATGGTGGTATCACCAACTAACCAATCATCTGGGCAATAACTAAGTTCCAGTAATTCATCCACAAAAGGTGATGATAATTCATTGCTAGAAACCTTATTATTATTACTAGAATCAACCACACCATGTCCAAGACCTAAAGGTTGGTCCAAGTCCAAATAATGATCATCATCACTGCTAATTACCATTTTGCCATTGTCTTCTAACCCTTCTAGAAACCCTAGCCAACAACACTCTTCAATGGTTGATGAAGAAGCTGGTGGCTCCTCCAACAAAGAAGGTGGAGTTGTGGACCAAGTTGGCCCTGGAAGAGGCATAGCCTCCATTAAGGAGTAACAATAATAATATTGTGCATCATCATTATTATTATTTATTTCATAGTTTGATGAGATGTTAATGTTATTACCTGAAACCTTATTAGACTCTCCCTCATTGACACATGATGATTCTGCCTCATAACCATAACCCTGATGATGATGATGAATATTGATGATGCTTCCAATTTCTTCTTCCATTATTTGGTAAAGGAACAAAAAAGAACAAGAATTTTGAATAATATTTTGTGATGATAGCTTGGGGAATATTTGGAAGTTATCACACTATTTATTGTTGGAAGTGGTGATTTGAATTGTGCACAGTGCAAACTAAAGAGACACACTTATAGAAGAGGGTGACCAATTTGTTTGTAATTAAGAGTTTGTGGAGTGAAAATGGGGGGTGTCATGCATTGTACACTGACACGTATGTGATGGATCGAGTGGAGACATGACACATCAAATTAAATCCTATCATCCTATAATAATATACATAATTGTAGTAATTATATTATTATTATTATTATTATTATTATTATTATTATTATTATTATTATTTGGTCTCCCACAATATTTTTTAATTCGATAGAATAAAAAATAATTTCAGTTAAATATATGCTATATTTAAATATTTGTCGCTAACTAACAACTTGATGTGTATATAAAATTTAATTCAAATGCAGATATTTGTTTAAAACTAAGCACTTAATTAAATAAGGTTGTCTAATTATATTATTATTATTATTATTTAGGAATAGGGTGTATTATGCGCGTCTGCACGGTCTTGGGTTCCATGCCCACATACACCATAAAACAGGTACTTTTCCTGCACTATTGCCTTTGCCTTTATATCTCATATATACTCATAATGATAATGCATCACACTATGCTCTGCTCTCACATTTAATATATGAAAATTATGTTCATTCATTGCCTTATATGTGAAGTAATTATTTAACAACAACTCTCCTTAAATTCATTTCAAAGATTGATGAGTTGGAATTACTCAATTTTGATCGATGAATATATATGGTAATTAAATTTATTTTATTATTTGTAGATGTGTTATTTAGACATTTTATCATATGTATCTAATTATTTAGACTTTATCTTTTGATTTTTTAATTAAAAATAACGTAAGGAACCCTCAAAATTAGTATGGGCAAGGCATTAGTGCTCTGATCCATGTCCAGCATCTAGCCAATATATCTACAAGGTTATAACTTTTTTTTGGTCATAAAAAATCTTTTTAAAACATGTTGGAAAATAATTTGTCCTAAAATTTAGGCTCATAATAATAGACATATAAATAGTTATATATCTAACGATATTCATTAGCTAAAAGATAATGGCTAATCTGACCAAGCATATGACCACCTGAACCATATCTTACGTGCCCCTCCTTATTGGCTTCATTTAATGGTTTGCCATCGGCCTTTAGGTTATCACATGTATAATGTGAGACCAACCCAACTTTGTTAGCCCTCCTATTTTTATTTTTTTTTGGGTAACCGATAGCCCTCCTATTTTTAGGTCATACCTCTTCATTAGTTTACCCTTTTTTTAGTTTCAGAAATGCTTCAAATTGGATATTAAAGCAGGCTAAGCCCAATTACTAATACACAGTAGCAGATCAAGTAATAACACGGACACCACAATGGTGGATTCAATACAACATTAAAGAACTTGCCCTAAGACCAAAAAATAAAAACAGTATGCTCAATTCTATTTTCTTCTGTTTACATCAAGGCCCAAGGTTTTCTGCATGCACATCACTTGGTAATATCCATATATTTAGAACTAATTAATTTCAAGGCCCGAAGCAGTGAAAGAACTAAAAAGCACTAATTTTATATTAACTAAATAAATAAATAACAAACCAACTTAGGTTGGTATAGTGGTTAGCTCACTAGTCCGCTTAAATAAGTATCGAAATTCGAATCCCGTCTTGTGCATGCAGCAACCCATTGGCTAGCGGCAAATCCTTAAATGAAGCTTAGATCCGATGAGGATTAGTCCTTGACCTGTCGGGCTGGAAGATATCTGGTTAACTAATACATAAACAAATAACATCTTGACCAAATAAATAAATAAAGGGTAATGCTATTTGAACAAGTGGTTTTTGCTAATCAAGTTCAACCAAGTGATTTATTTCTATGCTAAATAAAAGACTTTTATTTGACATCGAAATAATATTCTATTTAGCATAAAAATAAATGATTTGATTGGACTTGGTTGGCTAAAACCACTTGTTCACGTATAATTATTGATAAATAAATAACATAATAAAATTAAATACTATATTATCTTTCCATTCTTTCATTTTTTACTTTTTTTCAATTTAATCTAAACTTACCCTAAAAACTCCAATAATATTATTTTTAATCTTTTTTGTTCAATTCCTTTGGTATCATTATATAGCTTGAATTCAAAATAAAGTTCAAATGCAAAGCCTAATTAAATCCTACAATAATTAGAAGATCTATGCAATATTGCAATATACACGCCAATATAAAGAATATAGTTGAAATGAACCTTTCTTCAGATAGAATCCCGATAAGCATTTGCTGTCTAAGTATGTAGAACAGCGAAAGAACAATGCAACCTAGTAATTTTTCTTTTTTTAGTTCACTATTATTATTATGCCACTTGCAATAACAACTTGCATCCCTAATTTCTCAATGGAGCTAAGACCATAGTTACATGCACATGAAATCAAACAATAAACAAAAGCAATGGTACACTGTTCCACCAACAGAAACCCAGTTTCTGATTACATGCATATATACCATTTATTATTTATTTTTGAAATTGGATCCACCATGTGTGTAGTGTGAGATGGAGTAAACTTTCGGCTAAAAAAGACAATATGTTTTGTCTAATTAGTTTATTTTTTGTAACTTAACTAAACTAAACTGACTCATTTTTCTGTTCAATTTGTACTGTTGAGCTCTTAAAATATATTGAAGATACTGTAGATTAATATAATATTTTGGTATTTTTCATTTCGATCTTATGTTAACTTAGTTTGATATTAGGTTGATTTGATCATTATATTTAAAGTGTATTTTAATCTATAAATAAACACTCTTCATTATACATTTGACAATTTAATTATATAAATGAAATAAATGACTAAAAGTAATCATAAAGATTTTAAAATTGATAAAAATAATTTTGAAAAATTTAAACGACAAAAATATTTTTAATAGTTTACTCATATAACTTATTATAAATTACTACAATAATTTTCATCTTACCTAAAAACATAAAAAAAAAAAAGTATATATGTATCAATTATTAGTATATAAAATAAGAGTCAATAAAAATAATAGATTTAATTTCATTATTGTAAAAATCGGCATCTTCCTATGTGTATGGACTTATTAATTATAATTAAGTCTTTGTTTAATTTGCAACAAAATGGGTTCTTATTAATTTCAAAGTTCTCACTCCTGCACGTGGGACAGTTCTCTGTGTTCTTGACCTTTTGGGATGCTTCGATAAATATTATATATTACATTCTTAATTTATAATTTCTATAGATTGACATATTGCATTACACACACTTTGGATGTTTCTCTGTCTCTTAAGACAGAAGAAATAATGAAGTAGATCCCACCAATTTATGGGCTCAACAGACACAAGATGACTTAGTCACTCCCATTTAGATTAAGGATTCCCACTAATTTCCTTTTTAATTTGGAGTATTTTCATCAATTTGACTAAGTATATATAGCACTAATGTCAAAGATTTTCGAGTGACACTTATTAGTTTACCTTCTCTATGCAATAATACCAATGATTGTTTTCTGAAAACATCTTCAAATTAAATTCTTAGAGCACTGTGTGTTAATAATATGCATCATTACACTCTTATATCATAAATTTAGATTTCATTTAACCATAAAAAAAAGAAGAAATAATATTTAGAATCCTTCAATTGCCAAGGAATTTTTGCTGACGTATTTTATGGATTAGTGACATATATTGATATTATTGACAAAATATGTGACAAAAATTATCCGTCGATAAAAGTAACATCGCTAATAGTTAGCGACGATATATTTTTATCCATTTTTAATCATTAAAGAAATTCTTGCGAGATGTCTCTAATTGAAATCCAAATTTAACTTTTTTTAGGTCATTAGTGACATATTTGACTTGTCGCTAATAATTTAAATGTTTTTTCTTCTAGATTTTGCGACTGGATGAAATAGTTACAAATTTGTTATTTTTTTCCTTTTTATTAGCTACAAACTCCACAAAATTCAAATTAAAAAACCTGATCATATAATAATTTCAACCTAATTTGCAATTTAACAATATACAATACTATTGATTATTCATGTAAAATAATTTTATATTAACAATAAGTGAAGATTAATTTGTATTTATTAATTCAAATTTGTTGAAGTTGTTGATATGTGACAGTCTGACACAGCTTCGACAGTGAGAGTAGTGAAGCTTTTAGGCAGATGTACCATTTTTTACCATTACTTTATTTGAAAAGAATGGCTTTATTAGCTAGCTAGCTAGCTATATATTCTACAAATTAATTAACAATCAATATAATCCCATTAGGTTAGTACTTAGTACCCTAATTTCAAGCCACTACGTTGAACTCTCGAAGCAAACTCATGCTTCACGCTGTATTGATATATATGATGATCGAAATGTGTGTGTTGATGGATTTTGAAATGTGGACTTTCTCTGTTGTTGAGCTGTCTCATCAGGTAACCTCATAACTATTTTGGATCTACAATGTATGTTGCAAATTCAACGTTGTTTTGTGCGAGGTTCAATAGAGATCTTATTAAATTTTTAGGGTTTTATTTATTAACTAATGTACTATATATCTAATGCTGGCATTAGTTAAGATTTTCAAAGTGAAAATTCTCAATTAAAATAATAAGATTTTAAAATTACCAATACATACATTAATATATAAATATATTTGAAACTTTAAAAAGTTTAATTTCAATATTTATTTAATTAGCAAAACCCTTTTTCAAATCAAATTTCAAGTATTTTATTTATATTCTTTTGGTGTATGATTATATATTTATATACTGATTTTACTAGTCTTTAATTTTATATCATGATTTTTTTTTAATAAGAGAAACAATCAACCTTTTTGTTGTTGATAATTATCATTGTGTTATATATCTTTCAAAGTGTAACTTTTGGACAAGGCTATTATATTAACCACTATAAGAGTGTTGTTTGTTGTCGGCGGTTGTTTAGCGGCGATTTTAAATCGCCGCTAATTTGGGTTTTGCGGCGGTTTTTACGGCGATTTTCGAAAACGGCCAAAAAAATCCTTCATTGAAAAATTATTATTATTTTGGTGATATATATATATATTTTTCAATATGCTGCGCAACAAAAACCAATTAGAGTCCGTCGTATAATAATTAACATCATTTATTTAGTAAATATGTATTGGAAATTTGAATTTCATCTTATATATATAATAACTCATTTTTATTGGAAACCTTTAAATAGAATCAGATTCACGATAAAATAATCCTTAACATATCAAACTAGAACTATTATAAAAAAAATCAAATATAAACATACATACGCTCAACAAAATACGAAGATGTCAAACTTTTTTTAGAAAAAAATGGTTACTTACTTGATTCTTATATTGTGCATTATTGCATTATTCCTCACTCTCATCTAAACTGATGATCCCATTTTCTATAAACTATACAAATAATTAAACACTCAACATGCAATAATAAACTATCAATTATAACGTTTCTCCGATTAATTAATTAATGGTTTGTTATAATATATAGGATAATTGATCGAGATAGGCAACTTATAACTATACCATACAAGATAATACAAAATTTATTTACAATATTTAAAAGTAGTTGCATGTTCATAGTTTAATTTATATAGATACTTGTAATTGTAGGAGTAGGTATTTTAAGTCGGCATATAAAGTGGTCCAAAACAAGATACGGGTCTGAGTTTTTCAATAGCACAAGATCTCTTAAACAATTTTTTTTTATTTATTTATATAAAATGCTTCTTGCATTCATGGCTGTCTTAGCCAACTTTTATGGATGCTTCTAGCACCAATTACTTTTATATATATATATATATATATATATATATATATAT
>JASCZI010182093.1:10379-25707 GCA_036250425.1 Stylosanthes scabra
TTTATTATTATTATTATTGGAAATCTAGTTTAGTTTTATAGAAAGGAGTATTAGAATCTGATTAGTTTATGAAATTTTTTAATAATGTTAAAAATAATAAAATTATGTTTAGGATGTATTTTTATATTTTTCTTTTACAAAATTTAAAGGATTGAGGGACTGATTACCAAATTTTTTTTCCCTCCAAAGAGTGACTTACGTAGCAAGTTGAAGGGGGAATATAAAGCCCAAACCATATTAAAAACAAAAAAACAAGTGTACTGTATTGAAAGATCGGGCCGAATATTGCCCAACGAACGAGGCCTATTATTTGCCCAATAACTTCTATGTTAAGGAATTACCAAAAACAAACTTCTATGTTATCGAAATAGATTAGAATTTATATATTAATTAAATGAACCAACTTGGATTCGTCAAGTGATCAATTCACTATTTCAAGAGTCAATATTTAAATACTGCATGCAGCAATTTATTAACGATAAATTTTTAAATAAAATTCAGATGAATGATGAATTAGACTTATAATAAAACAAAAAGTAAATTGGATGCTTGAATTGAACAATTTTTTTTTTAAAGCTAACCTTGTATTGAACAGTTTTATCCCATCATATATTATATACAATATTTTATTAAGAGAAACTATACGGAACGCATAAGTTACAGAATCCATGGAAGTCCAAGGAGCAATCCTAGTCTTTCTCCCTCTGTTCATTGCCACAGCCACCCACACTGTCGCAACCTTTTCTTCTTCTTTTTCCGCCGCCCGCGCCGCCTCCTCCTCCTCCTCCTCTTCTTCCGGACCAAACGACCCCGCAGCTTATTGTTTTTCCTCTTCTTCGCACCTCCACAACCGCCACATCTTTTTCTTCTTTCTCCGCCGCCCGTGCCGCCTCCTTCTCCACTTTTTCTTTCGGATTGAACAACCGCAGCGTGACACCTCCACAGCATTGGCGTAGATCGCGTGATTTCGGCGGGGCACTTGTTAACGGCAACGATGTCGTCGTCCTTTGCCACAGGTTCTTCTTATGGTGGTGGTGGTCGCTGCAGTTGGTGATAGTGATGGTGGTGAGGTTATGGATGATAAATGTATTCTGTTTTTGGATGATAAGTTAAATTTTTGTGCTTGCAGTTGTTGTTCTGATGGTGATGGTGGTAGCGATGCTGCTGCAGTTGGTGATAGTGATGGTGGTGAGGTTACGGATGATAAGTTAAATCTGTTTTGAATGATAATTGTATTAGTGAGAGTTTAGAGTTACGAATGATAATTGTATTCTGTTTCGGATGATAACCTTTTTAGTTTCAGATGATAACTTTGATCAATTTTAAATATAACTCCTAATTGAATTTATTCGCTACCTAATTACTCCCTAATATTGATTCCGTAGCATTGTTTTTTCTTTAAATTAAACAATATCATTGCGGTCCAATAAGAAGAAAATCATTGATTTAGGATGATGGGAGATTGGTAGCTACATACATGTTTCAGCAATGACTTTTCATGAATAGCAAGACAATACTTCCATTATTAACTCATCAATTTTTTTTTTTTTGGTGACAATTAACTCACCAAATTTTATTATTTCAATTGCTGTATGTAGCTTTACAAATTACAATTAAATTAAACACATAATGACGATGATTTGAATATTTTCTTTTATTTGTTCATCCGGTGTTTGATCCTTTACCCAATAGCTAGTAATCTCAAATAACTTTAAATCTTGATTATTAAAATTATTTTTGATGTGTGGTGGTGAAAAGAAGTTTCGCTTATATATACACCCCACATCTCTCGTTGTTGTATACACACGAAAAATATCGAGATTAATACATTAAGAGTTATTATTGACAGATAAATGGCAAAATTAACCATGGCAAAGCTTGTTTCACTTTTTCTTTTGGTTTCAGGTTGGTTCACCTATCATCATTCATATATCCCATGTTAATCAATACATTTTACTTGCAATATTATTTATTTAAAAAAAAAGCAAATTACAAAAATATTCTCTAAATATTTAATTTTAACAAAAATACTCCTTAAAATTTTATAACAATACCGTAAAGAAATCGATTTAAAAACATGGCAAAAATATTTCGACGTAAAACAAACCCGTCTATATATTTACCTTATGTTGAAACGATCTTGCCACATTTTTCATTTTTTAAAATTTACTCTAAAAAGAATTTAATATGTTACATAAAAAAGAGTGAGTAACCAACTTGGTCTTTAATAATTACTCTCGAGGAATTACGAGGTCTCTGATAAAAAAAAAAACACTCGTTTCGGCCGCTACTTTTTATTTGAGAGACTTTCCGGCCCTAATTTTTTATCTCGTGAGACATTTTGGCCCCTCATGATATAATAAAATAAGGGCCGAGAAGTCTCATAAATGAAAAAGAAAAATAATTGGGAGGCCTAAAACTTAAGCCTAATTATAAGCCTAATTCTACTTAGAGAAACTTTTACATTTTTTATATTTTTAATATTTTTTAAAAATAACATTTATGATTGAACTTTTTACCTTTTTAAGTATTAGACCTATAATTAGACTTAAGTTTTATGTCTCTCTATCACAACTCAATGAAAAATCAGAAGTTGAAAATGGTGTATTTTTTTTCAGGAGCCTTATTGTCTTTCGATGTAATTGTCAAGGGCTATTTTGATATTTTTCTCCCTAAAGAATATTTCTTTTAACTATGTATGTTTGCAGTTGTGTCTTTGATAAGTATTGAAGAGGCTGAAGGCACAGGAGATTGTAATTATCTAGAGAGATTATTCATTCGGAACTGCAATTACGATACTTGCAACAAAGAGTGTTTGAATAATAAGCAAGGGGGTTTCAATTCTTTAGAAACTTCTTCAGGTTGCATTGGACCCAACACTTGTCTTTGCAAATATAATTGCACATAATAATGGAAATAAAAAAAATTATAATTTTCATTCCATATATTTATTTGTATAAAAAAGAATAGACTACTATTTCTAATAAAAAAAAATTGATGGTTGATAATTTTAATCTTAAATATATAAATTAATTCGATATTTATTAAATAATTAAAGATCGTGGGCATTTTTCTGAATGGCCCCAATGCAATTTTTATAATGATATCGAATTAATTTATATTTTTTTAATTTCTGATTAAAATTGTTAAAGCTCAAATTTTTTTAAGGATAAGAAATATTGGTTTATTCTTTTGAAAATCTGTTGAAGGAAGGAATGAAGTGTATGTGGATCTATTTGTCTATCAAGAAGAGTTGAGATTTAAATAATTTTTCATTACATGTGTTTAAGTCTATTTACGTGTATGTGTCATTCTTGCTTGATTATTTTGCTCAATACAATTATAAATTTATGATCGAAGGAATAATAATAAGTAGCTAATATATTATATCACTCTTTATTTAATGGTTTTCTTTTAAATAATCACCCTAAAATGTTCACTTAATTAACAAGTTTTAAGGTAATAATTATTATATATTATTAACATAAAATCAATTATTAGTTCAATATATTTTTTTATCCAAAAATTTAAATCGAAAAGAAGACGTTTATAAATGATTATATATATCTATATAAATATAAATAATGCGAGAAAGATAATGAATAAAAGATGTTAAAAAGAAGAATATGTTAGGGCACTATGAAATTATATTAATAAACAAATTTTAAATTTTGATGTATTACCAATATAAAAATATATTTATTTATATATGCATTCAATTATGTAATATGCATATTCGTAAAAAATAACATTTTTTACGTTATCTATGTGAATAATTATAAAAACATAATTAAATAATTGTGTAAAATATTGTGATAAAATTAAACTAAACAAAAAATGGGTTAAATAAATATGAATTCTTAAACTTTTCAAAGTCTCTTGCGATGCGAACAAAGCAAAGTAAATGGAAACTTATTTTTTAGGAAAATTTTCAAGTATACATATAATTTGTAATAGTTGATTTTGATTTATATATATATATATATATATATATATATATTATTATACTTTTTAATTGGCCATTTTACTCAAGTATTCTTATTTTAAAAACTTATTTTTCAATATCCCTGTTTTTAAACAATTGATGCAGCTGCCACCGTGCCACACCGTAGTAGCTGATTTTTTTTTTTTGACTTGCTGACTCGAGGCACCTTTGCGTTTAGCGGAATCTACGTGGAGACGTGGAAGCGGTTAGCACCTTCCTATGATATGAGGCCATTAGTAAAAACGTGCATTCAGGGTGAAACGACTTTGCAAAAGGCGCCTCTTTGTTGAAAAACGCTAAACCCTTTGGCAAACGAGGGCAGTTGTGTCAATTGTTTGAAAACAGGGGTATTTGAGAAAGAATTAATCTTGGTGTACACCTCTTTTTGGTGTACATCTCCAACCAAGTCCTAAATGAACAGATTTTTACTACTAGAACGAACATATTTTTTAAAGCAAACGAATAGGTTTTTAACATGTTCGTGTCAACTATAAAATATGTCCGTTTTATATATAGATTTCTGTTCGTGCACGAACAGAATTTTACTACTAGAATGAACAGATTTTTAAAAGCAAACGAACATGTTTTAAAATCTGTTCATGTTAACTATGAAAATATGTTCGTTTGGGACTTGGTTGGAGGTGTACACCGAAAAGAGGTGTACATGTAGCATTACTGTTTGAGAAATAAGTTTCCAAAATAAGGGTACTTGGGTAAAATAGCCTTTTTTAATTAAAATCAAATGTTACAAATTATAGGTATATCGATATACCGGTATATTTGAAAACTTTCCTATTTTCTATAGTTTAATATAAAGTGAATACCCAATTCGATCTCTAACCATTATTAATTTGGACAAATCCATTCCTAATGATTTAAAAACTTCAATTTGATCCTTAATCATTGAAAAATTGGGACAAATAGACCTTAAAACCAATTTATAAGGTTATGATTTAGGGTGGATAAACCGATTTTAAAGGCTTATTTATTTCAATTTTTAAATGATTAAAGCCTGAATTAAAGTTTTCGGATCATTAGGGATGAACTTGTCCAAAAATTAAAAATGATCGTGAACAATGAAATAGATGAAAAAGGATAAGAAGGAAAATGAATTGAAAGATTCTGTTATACTCTGTTGAGGCTGTTATTTCAGTTATAATAGAATAATCCACCTGAAGAATTATGACTTGATGGAGTCTTCTTTCATGGTGAAAATATAATCTGGTCCATGATGGATAGGATAGTTATCCACCATATAAAAGATGTAACATTTAATTAGGAATAAAAAATTAATAATAAATATTGAATATGAGTCATATATTTAGAATATTTTATCCAGGTGCATCCTGAATTCGGTCATCTCATCTCTCAAACTATGTCAATACAATTCTGTTAGTTACACTTTAATTATTTAGTTATAAGTGCAATAAGTTAAAAAAAAAATTAATAGAGACCATAAATATAGAACGTGTTTTTAGAGATAATCTTAGTTATTATCGGTATCTGAAATTGTTTATTTTTTTTTTCAAAATTAGCGTTAATTATAATGAAAAATATTAGATGTATAAGTTATTTTTGTAATCATATTTTTTTATCAGTAATGTTAAATAACCAATAAAAATTTAGCCAATATTAGTCAACAAAGTAAATTGGATATTGTATTTCTCTAGGTTTCGGATGTTCTGTTTCTAAAAAATATAAAATTTGCGGATGATTGTTTTAAGTTTTGGATGTTCTATACTTTTATTATGCATGTTGTTCTATAAATAATAGTTTCGAATGTTCTATTTTTTATTGGTTGTTTTGTTGGTTAGAATATTATTGGTTACCTATATTTTCTTTATAAAGAAATTTTTTTAATTTACAGTTTAAAATTAAGAGATCGCCTTGATATTTAAGAAAATAAATAAACTAAGAGACTATTTTGATTAATAAATTAAATTAAATTAAAACTGTGATATCATTTTGATTGTTATCTCCACGCTTGACATGTAGCCCTCAAATTAAATTTGGAGAAAATGTTAGATGATTAGCTTCCAATATAAATTGTATGGCCTTCAATATCTCTCAAAGCCTCTCATTTTCGTTAAAACTACTATTTTAGTTTCCAAAAGATTTTAGATATGTATGAAAGACCAAAATTCAAATTAAATTATCCTAAACAATCATTTTCGGTCCAATTAAAAAAGCGTTACGTCGTTGATTTATGATGGGAGCTATATTTTGTTAACTTTTCATCGTTTCCAAGCCACACCATTTAATTTTAAGTGTTTATATAATTAACCACTAGTGCTAAATAATTAATAAATTATCAGCTAATAATTAGTTAATAAGAAAAAAAACACAGTATACAAAATCGTGGAAAATTAATTATTCGAATAGCAAATGAAAAAGACTAGAGAGCCAGTATATTATAAGTTTATAACCAATAGGGAGTCAATATGAGTTACGAATGATAACTCATATAAATTTTGGATGATAATTTAATCATTAATATATGAGTTACATATGATAACTCATATAAAGTTTGGATGATAACTTAATTATTAGCTCCCTAATGGACTCCCTAACGTTGGTTCCGTAGCATTATTCATAGCAAATTGATCCTCCAAAATGATAGAAATAAATCATTCGAAATAATAGAGAATAGATTATTCAAAATAGTGATACTAATTCGATAATGTTAACGAAGAATGAGATTTTTTTTGAAATGAATGGGATTGTTATTGTTGGTTAAAAAAAGAAAATATGCCCCATATAATGTAATCAAAACAAAAATAATCATTATAGTTGTACAATTATTTTGTCCAATTAAGTCATTTTTTTATATTAAATAAAAGACTATTTCAATATCAAATAGTATGATTTGGTTGATCAAAATAAGTGTACAAATAACACTATCGAATAAAAAATATTACACAATCTACATACTAAAAAATCAATTAATATGAAAATTATATTTATATACACCACCCATATATATCTCCCAGACTCCCAGAGTTACACACAAAAAAAAATTAAGATCAAATTGTGGGTTATTGTAGACAGTTATAATTAAGTGTTTGATAGATGGCTAAGTTAACCAAAGCAAAGATATCTTATTTCAGGTTCTATGATGTATTAAAGAAACCTAATTTTTCAGCTAGCTCCAGATGTCTTATTTTAATTCTATTCACAGTTATTTTGGTGACAATAATCCCAGTGGCTATAGAAGGCAGAATTTGTCATGAATATTGGGTACCTAGCTTAGATCCATGTTCATATACCATTTGCTACAATGTATGTTCTAAAAAATGGCCCACCACTGTGTCTGTACGTTGTTCATTTATCACTTGTGTTTGCTCCTACAGTTGTTGATTCTTTACAAATTAGAAGAATTTGTATTTGGATTTGAGAAGAGGAAGAAGAAGAATAGAGATTTAGATAATTCTCATTTCATGTGTTTATTTGTAATAGAAAAATCTACCAAATTAAAGTAATGAATGAATGAATGTTTATTATCAAGTGTGATCTTCATTGAATGTGTTTTAAGTGTGTAAATTTTTTAGTAAATTTGTATATGTTAATATATATGCTACTTGCTAAAATAAGTATTTCAACGACAATCATGCTACATGTACACCTCTTTTCTCCAATTAAGTCAAATCAAGCAAATTTTGCACACTCTCATTCCACGCGCACGAACAGAATATTACTACTAGAACGAATAGAAAATTTTAAAATAAACGAACATGTTTTAAAACCTGTTCATGTCAATTATAAATATATGTTCGTTGTACATATAAATTTATGCTCGTTTTTAGTGAAAAATGCGGCGTAAACAGTGCGTGTATGAACAGTAAACACGTAAACATTATCAATTTAATTGGACTTGGTTGGAAAAAATAGGTGTACGTCTAGAATTATTCTTTGAACAAAAATAAATAAAATTTAAATTTGCGACCTATTAGTTTTTTATCGGCTAGATTGAGGGATATTTTAAGAAATAAAAGAGTAATTTTTTGGAAGATGTTTTAAAAATGTTTAACTATCAACAAACATAGTTTTAAAAATAAAAGAATAAAAATATTTTAAAATATGACCAAAAAAAATCCATTGTCAAATAGTTTTATTTCTGTCGAGAAAAACAATTGATATATTATTCTGTTCATTATATTATATAACCTTAGCTTAAATAACTTTGAATTCCTATTACTCTAATAATGAATTGCTCCTTTTACATAATATAAGTACAATATAGAAAAAACATTATTAATTCAGTTAAAAATTCCTTCATATTTGTGACGAAATAAATTGTAATTAAAAATGTTATATGAGTATTAAAAAACCAGCTACCAAAATAGTTATTATATAATTGTGTATTCTTATATGTATTATTTCATATACTTTAATTTAGTTTGTATTTTGTGTTCGGATAGATATTCTATATATGAGAGAGTGATTGATTTGCCTAAATTTTTATACACACAACATGTATTTTTTTTTAATTATATATCAAACTCTTTTATCATTTTACTAATTTTTCAGTTTATAAAATTCTTTTCTTTAATTACATATTCATGTACACCACATCAATAATAATCTCATATAACTTTAACTTTTGATTATTTAAATGTAGTCATATGGCTTCTCGTGTTACTCCATCTACATTATTGTATGCCATGAAAATATATAACAATTAATTTTAAAATTATTTTTTATGTGATCAAATGAAATCTCGCTTATATATACGACACCACCGTCTCTCATTGGTAGACATATTATGCGTTGTTATTAATAAATGGCAAAAATGGCAAACATTTTTTCACTTTTTCTGCTGGTTTCAGGTTTAATTTATTAACACATATTCATTCATATCTCATGTTGATATGATCTTCTTGCCCTTGTTTTATTATTGATTATTGATTGGAAAAAAAATTATGGGGGTTAATTTTTTTTTTACTTTTTGATTTAACAAAGATAAATTAAAAAGAGGTACTACCTCTGCATGAGTGAGGAGAACAAATACTATTTAAACTATACTTTATTAGCTAAAAAATAAAATTTTTACTAGCACATTTTTTTTTATAATCCACATATATTAGGACCTTATTTCAATTTTAAATACATATTATTTTTTTAATGACTTTTAATAAAACTATAACTAGCTTTAAAGATTCTATTTTACTTTTAAATTTTTATATAGTGAAGTAATTTTATATATTTTTTCTAATACATAATTTCAAATATTTATTTAAATGTTAATAAAAATTTAAAATCAATGTTATATAAAAAATCTACGGATATTAACTAATTTCTATTTATTTATAATAATAATATATATTCACTACTTAATCAATAATGGGTATATTTTTATAAACTGATATTAAACGGAAAAAAAAAGAAGAAAAACTCAAATACAGTAATAGAATATATGTATCTAAAAGAAGAATTAACCAAAAAAAATAACATACACTGGTCTTTGAACTCTTGTGGTTTAATTAATTTATTTATTTATACTGTTATTTATTAAAGAAAAAAATGTTTATTGTTTAATTTGCAGTTGTGTGGGTGACAATAATAATTGAAGTGGGTGAAGGCGCAGAATGTGGTCACAGATTGTATATCCTAAAATGCCAAAATAATATTTGTTACAAGGAGTGTATGAAGAAACCCTCAGCCTGTTCATCATCTGATGCTACTTGTGTAGTTCTTGAACTCTCTGGCTGTATAGCACCTGATACTTGTCTCTGCGATTATTACTGCAAGTAAGAAATCGTTACCGTGCCTATATCACGGTGCCTAATTTACTAAAAAAAAGTTAAATAATTAATATTTAATTTTTTACTATAAAAGTTAATTTCCAAAAAAGAAAATCAAAACTACACATAAAAAATTCGGACGCTCAAAATTACTGATGAAAAAAAAAACGAATTTTCTACCCATCAAAGGTGGTTTTGTATGACAAAATTATCCAAACATCGCCCAAAACTATCCAAAATCAATGTCTAGTTAATGATGTTTGTGTTGTTTTGTCATACGGAACTCATCTTTCATGGACAGAAAATTCGTTTCTTTATTTCATTGGTAGTTTTGTCAAAGCCAAAATTTTTTGCGGTAGTTTTTGGTATTTTTTCCTTTCAAAAATTTAGGCACCAAAATAATAGGTAATGTAGAATTAGTCTTATCATAGAAAACAAAAATGACTTTAAAAATTTAGGCATCATAGACAAAAATAATTCTAAATTATTTTCAAAATAGTTTAAAATATGATTATCTTTTATAGTAAGAAGTTAAATATCTTTGTATTGTCATATCAGTATTTTTTTAAACAAAAACAAAATTGTTGAACAATTGACTATTTTTGTTCAAATTGTAATTTTTTTTAGAGTATTTTTGTTAAGGATTTATTTTGTCGATGTCAGAATTTTTTATACATTTTTCGTAATTTAATTTACTTATTATTGCCTGTAATAGAAAATATAGATATTTAAATAATTGTCATTCCATGTGTAATGTTTTGTATTTTTTTAAAATGATTTTCATCATGTTATGTGTTTGTATTGACAAAACGTTGATTTACGATGGGAGTTAGATGTACTTTTGTTAAAATTAATATGTTAATTAATTTTAATTAGAAACTAATAATATATCTAATTTAAAATTATTTAGAAACCAAAATGTTTAAATACATTTTTTTAATTAAATAATATCATTGCCGTCCAATAAGAAAATCATTCATTTATGTTCCGCATTACCTTTTCATGAATAGCAAGAGACATAATAAGTATTTTCAACTTTTCATTAAGTAACCGAATGTTATTATATATTTTAATAATAATGGTACGGAATCAACATTAAAGAGTCATTAAGAAATTAATAAAGAAGTTGTCATTTGAAATTTATATTAGTTATCATCCATAATTTATATATCAAACATTAAGTTATCATTCAAAATTTATGAGTTATCATCTGTAATATGAATGTGTTAGCTTCATATTAAATTTTGCTTATATATACATTCCCCATCTCTCGTTGTTACATACACACGAAATATATCGAGATTAGCAAGATAGATTAAGCGTTGTTAATTGCCACCAAGTGTTTGATTAACAATGGCAAAACTTTTGTCACTTTTTCTTCTGGTTTCAGGTTTGTTCACATATATTCATTCATATTATCTCATGTTAATATGATCTTCTTGCTCATGCTTTATTATTTATTAAAAAAATTATATATTGAGAATCGATTTTTCATTCACTTCTTTTTTATCTATACTTAGTAAAATTTGATTTAAATTTTAAATACAAATTATTTATTTTATTGGTAATTAACTTATTAACTCGTAATAAAATATCACTGCTTTATAGATTTTATTATCTTCCTCTCAGATATTTTTTTCAGTGAGCTTTCATATGTTTTTCTAGTACGTAATTTGAATAGTTGTTTAAATATTAATATAAATTTAAAATATGATAGATTTTTTAAAAAAGTTAACTACTCAAAATAACTACGAAAGATTACAAAACCTGACAAAAATAGCTACAATTAGCTAAGTATTTTTTTTTGGTGTCTTACAATTAGCTAAATATTTACCATTACCAAAAGTTTTTTTTTTGGAATTTTTTAAATATTTTGAATTTTTATAGATATTTTTGTTACTTGAATATTTTATTGCTATTTAGGTTAAACTCAAAATTTTTATGATTATTTTTTCTAGATAACTATTAAAAATCAATTGATATATTATTTACTAATTCTCTATTTACTTATTTATTTACACTTTCTTATTTATTATGTTAGTGGTGTCAACGACAATAATTGAAATGGGTGAAAGCAAAGAGAATTGTCGTGAGAAAAAATGGTACGTTCGTGGGTGCACTTACCTGGATTGCTACAACGAGTGTATGAAGAAGCTCGAAGGTGATTCACTTGCACCCTCTGGCTACACAGGACCAGCTGCCAGTTTTACTTGCACATACGATTTTGCTAGATGTATACATAAACACATTAAAACACATAAATTTTTTCTTCTTGAGAGAGTGATTAATTAGAATGTATTTGTGTGTTTTATGTGTACACCTAGCTTTTTTATTACACATATTATCAGTACAACCACCTCGGAGGGCGTGTGAATCCTCCGTGACGAATTAGTTTTTTATTAATTAAATTTAAAGATAACAGTAAGAAATAATGTCTACTTAAATGTTTAAGTTTTTAATATATTTATTTTACATGTTTTGAATGAAAGAATTTAAAACTTTCTAGTAATGATAAGTTTATTATGTTCCCTTAGGATATAAGATAATAGATATAAATCCTTATTTATATATTGAAAATCTATCAAATCAATGAAAGAATGTTTATAATCAACTTAGGTTGGTATAATAGTTAATTTATTAATTCATTTAATTAAATATCAGGATTCGAATTTTATCTTATACATACAGTAATTTCATGATCAGCAGCAAACTCCTAAATACAGGAAACCGATACCATATATCACTGAATTATTTAGAAAGATGCATGAAATTGTTGAGTATTTGATTGGCATTGGATATCAAGAATAAAATGGGCGGGAATTTAAATAACGATAATACAATTATTTTGATCAATTAAGTTATTTTTTATGCTAAATAAAAAAATTATTTCAATGTCAAATAATATAAAAATTAAGACTAAAATAACCTATTTGATGTTGAAATAATTTTCTATTTTGCATAAAATAAATAACTTGATTGAATTTTATTCGATAAAAAATAGATGTATATTTAAAATTATTATTTAAATAATTTTTTATTCAAGAGTGAACAATATAATAATAATAATAATAATAATAATAATAATAATAATAATAATTCATATCCCAAAATAACAAATCATTCATTTATGTCATCAAGAACTATAGAATTATTAGCCTTATCATCAAAAACAAAAAATTATCTTTAAAACTGTAGTCATGGACAAAAATAATTGTAAAATGAAAATAATTTAATTATTTTTCAAAATATTTTAAAATATGATACAAATAATTTATTATTAAAATACAGTTTATAGTCACCAAAAAATACTGTTTATTTGTTGAAAAATATTTATATATGGTTGTGCAAGGTTGTTGTCACATATTGTATTGTCATGCAAGTATTTTTTGTTAAAAAAAAACAAAATTACTTAACGTTGGATTATTTTTGCAAAAATTGTAATTTTTTAAAAGTATTTTTGTCGAGGTGAGAATATTTTATACATTTTTGGTCATTTAATTTATTTATTATTGCCTGTAACGAAAAAAATTATAGATATTGAAATAGAAAAAGTATAGGTAACCAATAATTTTCTAATCAATAAATTAGCCAACAAAAAATAGAATATTCGAAACTACTATTTACAGAACATCACAATGGAAGCTATATAACATCCGAAATTTAAAACTTTAGCCAATTTTATATTTTTTATAAACAGAACATCCTAAACTTAAAAATATAACATTCGAAACATGAAGAAATAGAACATCTAATTTAGCTTGTTGGCTAATATTGACTGAATTTTTATTGATTATCTAGCATGATTGATTTAAATAACCGGCATAATTCTCATTTCATGTGTTCGTATCGGAGATATATGTACTCTCGTTAACCTTTCATCGTTACAAGCGGAAAGTATTTCGTGAACACCGAGTGATACCACCACATTTTAAGTAGTGATTATTACTTTAAATAACTTTGAATCTTAGTATTTACTGTGCTAGGTCGGAATATTCTGTTTGGAAATTGATAAAGTAAAATATTTTGGAGACCAGTCTAATTTATTAAAAAAAATTAAGAACTAATAAATTAATTAATTTTAATCAGATATTAATAATATATTTATTAATTTAAAATTATTCAGTTATCAAAATGTGTATATAAATTCTTTAAATTAAATAATATTATTGCGTTACCTTTTCATGAATTGCAAGACATAACTTTAAATTTTGATTATTTAAACGTAGTGGCATGACTTCTCGTGTTACTCTCCATCTACAAGCTAATGAAAATATATTTTAGTTAATTTTAAAAAGTAATTTTGATGCGATTAAATGAAATTCGGCTTATATATACAACACCCATCTCTCGTTGTTACACACACGAAATATATCGAGATTATTAGATAGATTAATTAAGCGTTGTTAATTGACAGCAAGTGTTTGATAAATGGCAAAATTAACAATGGCAAACCTTTTGTCACTTTTTCTTCTGGTTTCAGGTTTGTTCACATATATATTCATTAATTAATATATTCATATATCTCATGTTAATATATATGATCTTCTCGCTCTTGTTTTATTATTTATTAAAAAAAATTACAGAGAATCAATTTTTTCTAGCCAATTTTAATTAATTAATTTTCTTTTCTTAAACTAATTTTTATTCACTTTTTTAATTAATCTATACTTAGTAAAATTTGATTTTAGTTTTAAAAAATATTATTTTATTTTTGAAAACTTATTAACTTTGAACAAAATATCACTTCTTTAGAGATTTTATTTTATTTCCTCTGAGATTATTTTTTCAGTGAGATTTTTTTAGTTGATATTTTTTCGGCTTGTTTTTTTAATATGAGTTTAGAATTGGTGTTATACCTTAATATGGTCATTTACGTTTTTTACACATGTATGGGTTCAATAAAAGTCACGGAAAGCAACTTGAAAAATGCAGAAAGCATTTTGAAAATGCAGTCTGCCTTTTTTAAAATGTAGACAACGTTTTTTAAGTTGCTTTCTGTAATTTTTATTAAATTCATAAATGTATAAAAAATCATGAATGATCATACTAAGATATATATGACGAATCCTAAACCCATTTAAAAAAAATTTATGTATTTTTTCTACAAATTTCTCTAGTAACTTATTTTATTTATGCTCTTATTATTTATTTTGTCATAGTTGTGTCAGTGACAATAATTGAAATCGCTGAAGCCAGCAGCAAAAAGATTTATCATGATGAGTTATTGTACATTCAGAACTGCAATTGTGGTGCTTGCGTAATCAAGTGTCTGAAGGGGTCCAGTGTTTTTGGATTTCAACCCGAAGGCTCAGGCTGCATAGGATCTGATAGTTGTCTTTGCAAATATGTTGAGCTTGTAAATGAGTAAATGGAGTTGAATTAGTCTCTCACTGGTTAGATCGGAAGATATCATAAAAAAATAAAAATAAAAATTACCAAAAGATGTCTTTTGAAAAAATTTAATTACGAAAAAAATAATTATAAAAATGAAAACAATACTTCTTTAAAAAAAAATTAAATATGGAAAAAATAATTAATTGTCATAGTTTTGTTTTTGTTGAAAAGAATACTGATATATATATATATATATATATATATATAT
>JASCZI010182096.1:0-22795 GCA_036250425.1 Stylosanthes scabra
GTTCTTTATTCTTAGATATTTACACTTCCGCGAAAAATTATCTATTGTTGTTTAAACACTCAATTCACCCCCCCTCTTGAGTGTTGTGCATTGTGACTAACAGAGGTTGCATTTCCAAAAGCTTGAGCAAGATGAGCAATTTGTGGGGTTTTGTCTTTACGATTGATTTTGTCTCCATATGCAAGAAGGAAGCTTTCTGCCTCATGAATATAATGGTGAAGGTTGTCATTCTAGACATTACTGAGGTGACATAGTCGTCATATTCATCAGGTAATCCATCCAAGATTGCTTGAATGTGGTCATCCTCAGTGAATGGGTGTCCAATAAAGTAAAGGGAATCTACAAGCTTTTTAATCGATTGAAAGTACTTTGGAATGGTATCTGTTTTCTTGGTCACTCTAAGCTGAGTCTTAAGACTTTGGATCTGAGTTTTTGAAGATACAGTGAAGACATGAGAGATGGTGTCCCATCTTTCGGTAAAGGTCTTACAATGAACTACCTTGTTCATGTACGTAATGCTCATGGAAGCATCAAGCCATGTCATGAGGGCGGAATCATGCTGGGACGATTTAACGAACTTCTTCGATTCTTGGATGATTGTCGGCGATGCCAATTTCTTGGCGGTAGAAGTAGATTCGGTTCTAGTGATGGTGGAGCCCTTGCTCGTAGAATCTGAGTTTTTCTCCTCATTGGAAGAAATTTCTTCAAACTGAGGCGGAGCCTTTGACGAATCGAAATGATCTTGCAATTTTAGGGTTTTGATGGTAAGAAAAAATGAATTTTCTCCATGTTGAGAAATTGTCGTCGTTGAGTTTATTAGAAAGAGGAACTAATCCATTCTTAATCTTTGGTTGAGATGATGGGATCAGGGCCATGGCGGATTCGATTTTCAGCTCTGGATACCATGTAACTGACCAGCACCAAGAGAAAGAAGTTTGCACTTCTTAAATAACAGAGAGAACATAGCTAAGAGAGAAGAAAGAGTAATGTGTATTATTGGTAAAATGTCAAAAGTATACAATACACACAAGCCAAGGGTTTTTATGCCCAACCACAAGCTAATATATATCAAGATGAAACATTTTGCAGAGTCTAGATACTTAGGGTTTGGGAATGAAACTATTGTCGCATCTAAAGAACTAACATGATGGTGATGACATTCTTATAATTCCATCTTATATTGTATTTCAAATTAAATATACTCTCTTTAAAAATTATTTTAAATATTGTCCACAGATTGATATCAAGTTGAACTTCGGAAAATCTTAATAATAAAAAATAAAAATGAAACATTGTATGTTCAGCTTTTCAGTAGTAATGTACTAAAATAAACTTTTAGTATAGTAGGTTTGACCGAAAGGATTCAAGAGATTCCAAATAGCTCTAAAACTTCTCACGATTTCTCAAGCAATGTTCTAATGTTTTGTGGCTATTCTGACATTTGTACAGTAAGTTTTAACGAGTTTGACTATCATTAATCAATTAGTGTGCAGGAATAATCAAAAGTCAACTGAGTCGATCATATCTTTAACTTATTAATTTTTTTATCAAACCGGTTGATACTGAAGATTCTATGTGGTCTAGGAAAGGGAGGTTGAATCTGGACTACTCCATTTTCTGGAAAAAGAGGCAAAGTAAAATGTTTGCTATTGAAAACAGCCTAATCGAGTTGTAGGAGACAAGATGAAATTTATCTCATAACACGCAGCAAAAACAGCATTGCAGAACTCAAAATGAACACAAGCATGTATCTTGGTTCAGTCACCACTACCGCAACCTACATCCATTCTCCACCACAACTATGGTAGAATTCTCACTATAATTTCAGAGAAATTATAATCACCAATTCCACTAGAGTTCACCTAACCCTATCCATGGAATGAATTTGCCTCTTGATGAACCCATATTTAATGAATCATTTTGTGTTACAATTAGAGAATCTATCAATGTAAAACCACACAATTGCCTATGAATATACATGTTTGTGAATCATTGTTTATATGTGCTTTGATAGATAAATACATGCTAAGTTAGCCATAAATTGATGTCACTACAAGAAGCGTGATCGTTACCGACGGATTTATTGGCGAATTTTGGGACAGACGTTATCGAGAGTTTTTTAGGCGAATTTACCAGCAGATTTTGGATAAAAAAATTTCAAAAAAAACTTACCGGCGGATTTTATTTTCCCACGATAATTCCGCCTAAAAAGATGGAGCGAAATTAATTTTTTTAGGCGCCAACGTTACCATCGAATTTAGAGAGGGAAAAATCCACCGATAACGATAAAACAAAAACGCAGCGTTTTCATTAATGGTATTCAATTTACCGGCGAATTTTTCATTAATGGTAACGGTGGCATATATACACACTCCAGCAACTTGTCCCTCATTTCGTCGAGTGCACCAACCCAGCAACCCTATTTTTCATTTCCCTCTCCTCTCGCCGTAAGCCCCTCCAAGCCCCCAACCACTTCGCCACCACCATTTCAGACCGCTCCAAGTCACCGCCGCGCCAGACGCCGCCTCTAAAGGACACATCCCTCGTCTTTGGTTGCTCAACCACTGAAGCTTGTGTGCTCGCCGACATGTCAGCCACCTCCGCCTCCTCCACTCGTCTCCGTCGTCAACGTCGTGCCTTGGCTTCTCTCCGCCGTCGTCAAAACACTTGATTTAGGGTTTGGTTTTCTTCGATTCCGAGGGAGTTCTCCTCAATCCCATTCAGTAGCAATAGAAACAGCGCTGCGGCGGCAGCTGTCTGCCACCGCTGATTCTGCGGCGTCGTCAACCCTGCCTGGTCCTTCGGTTCACGTTCATAGCTCCTTTGCAGGTTTGTTCTTAGCTTCTTCAGATTTTCAAATTGCACGTGTTTCATCCTTTGTGTTTTCATCTAAAATTTCCCTAGTTTGATTTTAGAGAAATATTAAGCATTACTGTTAAAACTTTTCTGATTTGAGATTACTGCTTGTGATGTTAGTTTGGCTTATCATATATTTCTTATCAGATTTACAAATTGCATGTGTTTCATCCTTTGTGTCTTCACGTTGATGATTTCTTATCATGGAACAAATGCTGGTTTCTCTTAGGATAGAGATTAGCTTAGATTAGCTAATTAATCTCAAAATATCTCATAATTAAAAGTTTTCTTATCTGAGATTGCTGCTTTTGATGTTAGTTTGGCTCTTTGGACAACCCAACCAGCATGCCACTCATTGGTGTTATGACAAGACTCATCTTGATCATGGTTTGGAGGAAGCTGATTAGGAATCCCAACACTTACACTCTAGCCTAATTGGCCTCACATGGTCTTTGATGTTGTTCAAGTATGCATTTTTGACTCATTTTTATTATTGTTATAATTATTGTTTTAATCCTATGACTTTCAGGAATTGTACAACTCTTTTTATAATTAACTTAATGTTATTTTGAAGCTGAATTGCATTCTTGATGTTGAATGTTTCACATGCCAACATTAATTGTTATAATTTCTCTTGTATTTTCTCTAGTGTTAGAAAGCAAAAGTAGGAAACCACACTGCCTAATAAAATTCATAATTGTTTGGATTACTTAAACTTCATATTCTGATTCTGAGTTCGATTCTTATTAAGAGGGGCGTGCATATAATAGGGAATGGAAAGAGAAAATTTATTATTATAGTCAGAGTATTACAATACCATTATTTGGAAATTGATGAGCTAACTGGTAATAACCTTGTGAATTTTAATGTTAGCCGAGTAAATGATGATCTAATGAGCTAAATACTAATGTCTTTGTAGATAATGGCTACAACATATATTCGTCATGAGCCTTGGGAAATGGGGGCACATAAGCTACCAGAACCACCACAAAGTGATTTAGATCCCAAGAGGTACAGGGCTTACATCTTTATATTTTACTAGGCTTGGCCTTGTAAATCTTTAATCTGAATTGCAATGGAGAAAGAAAAAGGCTCATAGACAATAAAGACATGAATATTTAGCTGGAAAGACTAAACATTTGTGTTGGCAATTAGCTACTGTTCTCCTTTTTAACTACCATTTGTGTTGGCCTAACAACATGAATCTATAGTATCTCTTAATAGTTAAGACTAAACGTTCTGCTGGAAAGTAACTTATTTTAAGTACAGTTGGGAAATGAAAGTTACCTAATGTAAACATGAATTGTGCTCTGTTTCTTAGCATGCTTGACTAATTAAAATGCGAATTGCAAGTGATTTATGCCTCTCTCACCTTAATTTAACATATTGTAGCGGTGATGCAGGGATGATTCTTGGTACTTTTGACTTTCTGAATTTGATGTAATTGATTCTCTGTATGTTCATAATAGTATGGATTTTATTTGGCTGGTTCTCTTGACAGATATTGAGGAGCGTTTGTGAGTGCATATTTGAGTTCCTCGGTAATTGATTACTTTAAATGTTTATATGACAAGTTTATATTCTTTTGTAGAACTTAAAATAGAGAAATTGCTTTTCTCCTTCCAATTTCCTGACTTTGATGTATTTCATAATTGACTAAGTTGTATTTATAAATAATAAAAAAAATTAAAGATCAATAATGATTGAATCTTGTATTTCATCACTTTTATACTTATGTATTGCCTTCGGCACTTGAATTTATCATGCCGTACATTACGAGCACATGATTCCAAAAAATTTAGAATGCATTTATTTTGTCCATTCTGCCAAACTATCCATAATTAGTGTGAATCAAGCATTGAAGATTAATGCATTGTACTTGTTAGATATTTGTAAATATTCTAAAGTTGCTACACTATAATTTACAATAATTCTACATAACTAAGCATTTTAACCAACCAATTCCAAATCAAGCTATTTTCCTCACGTGCTAACAAAAATAGATTTTTCATTTTCTGCTGCAATCGTGCCTTCCTTTCTTAATCGTTCTTCTTCTTCGTCTCATCATTTTTCTTCTCCTTTCTTCATCTGCTTCTTCCGACGACGACGGCAACAGCGACGACGGCGACAGAAAAAGCATCAACGACGCAACAACAGAGAAGAAGAAGAAGATGATGATGATGATGATGAAATCTGGTTCTCTTTTTAGTCGCCTAGGCGTCAAAATGGGCACGCCTAGGTGTGCTTCTGATTTTCATGAAAATCTGGTTCTATTTTTCATGAAAATTTGTTTCTATTTTTTTATAAAAATCCGATTGTATTTTTTTAATCAAAATCCACTTCGTTTTTTTTTCCTGAAATTCGATTTTGTTTTTCATGAAATTTGGTTTTGTTTTTCTTGAAAATTTGGTTCTTTTTTCATAAAAATCCACTTTGTTTTTTTTTTTTTTAGAAATCTAGTTCTATTTGATATGCAAATTCGGTTCTGTTTTATGTAAAAATTCGATTATGTTCAAGAAAAAGAGGAAGATCATCAACAGTAGCAAAAACAACAACATAAACATAACTGAGGAGGAGGAGAAACAAGAAGAAAATGAGGAGGAGAGAATGGAAGAAGAAGAAGAAGATTACGACGATGGTGGCGGCAGCAACGATGGCGGCGACACCGACGATGATGACGACAGCGATGGTGACGCAGTAGCAGGAAGGAGGAGGATGAGGAGTTGCAGAGAAACTGGGAAGAAGAAGCGCGCGTGTTTTCAAATTTTGGGAGAGTTGGAGATTGCGCGTGTAACGCACGCGCCAAGTAAGAGTAAAAAAAAAAAGACTTAGTTGAAACTTGGTTGATAAAATAGGTGTATGTGTAGTGGTATTGTATAATTTATATTTTAAAGTATTGACATGAGAATGAAATTTTATAATATCTAAAAATGTGACACAAACAAAGCTCTCGGTGTCCACATTTTTATTAAAAAACAATTTCAAAATATGTTTTTGTGGCTTGAACTAGTGATATTTGATTTTTTCATCAATGATTGTGTATACTAAGGATCAGGTTACAACCAATTTGTTTCCTATATGTAGTTTTAGGCTTAGAATAAGTTATTCCTGAAATGAACTTGTACTTTGTTGGAGTATATAGTGTTATGTGCAATATTTTAAAATTGAATTTTCTTTTACTTTTTTGCTCTTCTGGATATTATAATGTCACATAATTCAGAGGAATATTGATTTCTGATGACAGTAATGTAAAATCAAGAAGTTAGGAACTAAATTCCTATTTATACAGGTTGATCTCTAAATTACCGATGAATTTTTCTGCCCGTAATATTTTAGGTATTTATTTTTTAAAAAAATTAACGTTACCGACGAAATTCGGGGGATAATTCCACCGGTAATAGTGGCGGGAACAAAAAATGGTGCCATGATTACCAGCGGAAAAAAATTCGCCTGTAAATCCGCCGATAACGTTGACCCCAAATTGGACATCGAAAATCAGTTACCAGCGGAAAATTAGGAGCGGAATTTAAAAATTTGTCGGTAACGTCAACAGTGGCGAAAATGAGGGAACAATCCGCCAATAACGGGAGCGTTTTTGGTGGTGTGTGAAATTATTAAACTCTCATCCCACTTGATGCCTTGATTAGTTTGTTATTATATTTCAAGCTTTTAGGGATTGGGAATTGCTTGGGGATGACTAAGAAAGACATTAGAAGTGAAGAATTCATGAAGAGGAAACAGGACATACACTCATGTGACTGCATGGCCACCACGTGCATCTGCATGCATCCTTGGGAGCATCAAGAATTAGCCTATGTTTGATTCATGGGACCGCATGGGAGCTACATGCATCTCCACGTATGATTGAAGGAGATGCAATATGACTTTTCATTGACTTGTGTGACCACACGTTATCTCGTGCAGCCGCACATGAGCGTCTTGCAACAAAAATAAGTGAAGCCTAAAAGTGAAAATTCACGTTTCTGAGCCAAAGGGTTAGACCTCTTTGAAGGTCCAATTGGAGACCTATGACAAGGGAATGGCTGAAGCACAAGAGGAGAGATACAGATTAGGATTTTGAATAGTTTTTTAGAGTTTTTGGAGATATCACTTTCTCTCATTTTTCTTTGAGTGTTCATCAACCTTCCTTTTTATTTCTAGCACCCAAACCTCATACCCACTACTTAGATTCACTTGTTTGATGTTGGATTGTTGATACTTTATTGAATTAATGCAATTACTTCTTGTTTCTTTCATCTAGCATATCTAATTCTCTTAATTTTCCATTATTGCTATTTTGTCTTATGATCTATTGATGATTTCTTGGTTGATTATTGCTATTTGTTAGTTATATTGTTGATCTTTACTATTGATTCTCTTAGATTGTTGATTTTCATTGTTATTCATCATATTGATTTACTATGTCTACCAAGTGTTTGATGGTTTGTTTCTCATGATTTACTATTATTGTGTCTTGGTTATGGGTTGAAGTGTGAATGATCTTAGCCACTATTCTCTAAGGATTCAAATGGTGTAGAGAAGTGGACTAATACCGTTTCCATTGACGCTAGGCTTTTGCTCGTGATGAGTAAGCCTTGACTCGAAGAACTTGATGGATTATTATTCTTGTTCTTCAAAGACTTAGGCCTTTCTCATTAGTTAGTAGCCTAGGACTTATGGATTGGAATTAACCCTCACCCCCACTTGACGACAAAGTGGGTTTGACTCTTTACGTGAGAACCATTCATAATTTGGATTAGTGGTGATAATAGGGACACACTCTTTACGTGAGAACCAAGTACCTTTTATTTCTTCCGATACAAGTTATCTTTTTCACGTGCTAGTTCGTAGCTCTTAACTATTGCAACCCCGATATTTTCACAACCATTCGCAGTCTCAGTTTTCAATTCCTAGGGAGAACAACTCGAGCGCAATACTCTCGATATTTTTTTTTGTTGCAACTTGTGACACTTTTTTCTAAATCTCGACGAACTCTTTAACTTACCGGTTGGGACTACACTCACGACGAGATTTTCATTAACTTGAATTTTCTGACCGGTCTAAGGGGAGCGCGTCACCTCTCACAGGGACTTTCTTCCTAAGCTAACCTAGCTTAGAATAACATGAATGTTGTCCCAACTCACAAGGGGAACCTCTCAGGTTCATGACACAAAACAGAAAATTACATTCAAGATTGACAAGAATTTTCTAGGACTTTTCTCAAATCTATTACTCTTATATTTTCTCTCAATGGCTTTTTCTAATGTCTCACATTTGCCTTTTCACTCATGGAAACAAAAATGATGAACTAGAAAAACATAATTATTCAATGAAGCTCTTTGTAGGAGAAGACTATTGCTGGAATTGCAATGTTAATGACTCAATTGAGGTGCTTTCTCTCCTAGCTTCTTATCTTGACTGAATGCTCTTTTTATGTAGGCTCATTGTCTCCAAAAGAACAAAGCATTCTCAATTAAAAGTTGAGCAAATCATCTAGCTGGAGCTTGCTGATTTTATAGCAAGGTGGTGTGTTGCATTGCTCTGCATTTTTGCAAAATGCACACTGCAACATTGGGGCGAGAACAAGAACGCACAACATTGCACATTTTTTGTCCTTACTTGTCCTTGTTATACTAGCTTGAATCTCAACCCTTCATTTGTGCTTTGACTCCAAATTTTCATCTTCTCCATTGGATTCAAATTGATGTTGATGACGTGCTTCACTTTGTGCCTTTTAAATGAAAAAACTAGGTTTTTCTTCTTCTTTAGTGACAGAACCCGAAACCATTCCTTTTTGGATAGTTGATGCAGATTTTTGTTCATTTGGCAGCAATTTTACTTTACTCTCATTCAAGTAAATTGGTTACAATAATATAGTTGTGTGCCTGCACAAATAACACACATCAAACAACTTTGGACTCTCAAACCCAACCAAATTAATATTTTATCATCACATAATAATATTATTATTTTCTAAACTCAACATATAGATACGATCTTGTTTTTATAACCAAAACTAAAACAGTGATTGAGAAATCAATATATAGCATGTTATAAGACAACATATAAAAAAAAACAACTATACTAGAGAATCAATACTTTGATAACGAACAAAAAAAGTGATCATTCAAAAAAATGAAAGTGATCATCCAAAATTTAAAAACATATTATTTAGAAAAATAAAACTGATCATCCAAAATTAAAAAAGAGATCATCCAAATAAATAAAACAGATCATCTAAAACTGATAAAAATGATAATTCAAAATTGATAAATATGATTATCCAAAAATTAAAAACAATAAAAACCTCTCACAATTTGGCTCAACCTCAACCGCTTGTGCCGATCCGTTAATGCCCCGTCATCGTTATCAATGACGACGACATGACCAACGGTGGAGACGCAACGGGTCCAACGGCTTCGAAGACCACAAATTCGCCAGTTTAGAGCTCGGTGCCACCACGACGTAAAGGTTGGTACATGAGGTTGTCGGCGTCACTACGACTGAAAGCAAAGTGAAATTTGCGTTGTTGGCATTGTCCTCAGCGCCATCTGTGTTGTTGTCGTTCACAGTTTCGGTGTCTCTATTGTAGTGCAAATTTGCTTGCCAAAATCATAAAATCTCATCGATTTGACGGACTTCGCTATCATTATTGTGTTCTTCATCTTCTCCTCCCTTCTCTTCTCTGGGTACTTGAATGCCACGGTGGCGTTGCCGGTGCCGTGAAGGCGGTCCATTAATGTGTCGATGCAAGCACAGGAAGGAGGTGGGAAGTGTTGTTGGATGATGTGATGATAAGGACAATGGCGATTCTGATGCTGGCACAGTTGAAAGAGAGGCGACATTGTGTCTCGTGTGTGTTTAAAAGAGTAGGGGATGTTGGTTGGTGTTATTCACGAATGTGTTGGCCTCGAAGAGGATGTTTCTCATAAAGAAAATATTTACTAAACATTATTTTTATAACCCTAAACCACTTAAAAAATTGAATTAGATTGCATCTAAGAATTTTTCAAATAATTAATTACCCAAGTTTTATATCTTAATTCTTGCTTTTATACTTTTTGTTTATATATTTAATTATATTTAATCAATTTTTAAGTTTTATGACTTCTTTTCTAATTAACAATAATGTAGCAATACTACCAACAACACTCTGGAGTTATAAATTCAAATATTTGTTATAAATTCAAGATAATCATGTTAAGTGTACACTAAAAATTCTGTAATTAAATTAGTTATTCATATAAAATATATGTTAATATACAAAATACACAATTAAAATAACTTAATTTTTGTGTATTTATATATAAATATTCATTTTTGACAAATAATTTTTGTGTGTTCAAGTAGCATTTTTGACAAATAATTTTTGTGTGTTCAAGTAGCATTTTTGTGTATTTATATATAAATATTTGACAAATAATTTTTGTGTGTTCAAGTAGCATTTTTTAATCCAACGTGAAATAATCCTTTGCATCATTGCAAAGGTGGAAATCTAGTGAAGAAAAATGAAAATGATAAATACGAAAGAGTAATTTTAGGCAATCAAAATCTAAAATTATTTTATTTAATTTAACATTTAACATTAGTAATTACATATTTATAATATTTAATATTATGTATTTATTACAATGACAATCGATTAATGAAAATAAAAAGTCAAAATAAATAAGTTATAACTACATATAATTCCTAACAAGTTTAATAATCCGTGCCGTGCATGGAATAAGTTTAAAAATATAATTTTATATATTTTAATTAATACTAATATTAATGTTAATAATATAAATTTCATAAAAAGAATTAGTAGTTAATTTAGGTATTTTGCATGCGAAGATTAATAAAATTTAGGATTTTTGTATGCTAATTTATGTATTTCATAGTCCGAACATATATATATATATATATAATGTAAATAAATCATTGAATTACTCTTAAATAAATAAATATTTACATGTTGTTCTACACCTAAAAAAAATTGTTTAAAGTCGTTTGACCAATTGAACAAACAACTTTAATTAAATTTCATTTAAAACTATACTACGTCGAGATAATGGTTTAGTGTGTTGTCATCAAATAATAATATAATGATATAAAAGAAATATCAGTTTAATAATAATTTGGTTACAAAATCTATCTAAAAAACAAAAGTAAGTCAATGATAATCACAAAAAATCAACCTATCATGTCTCATTTGATGTACTCAAAACATATACCTGATAAAAAAAATTAATATTAGTATCTAAAATTATGTGACTAATATAATTTTACAATAACATGATAAAAGACTATAATAATACAATTAAACATATAAATTGTAATTTTCTTAAAATAGAAAAAGTTTACTAAGACATTTTAAGAAATTACCTTTTCAATGTAAGTTCTCAAAAATCTCTCTGTATACCATGTTCATCGTGCAGTTATCTTCCAAATGTTCATAATTTCATAATAGTAATCGCAAACCATCTTTACTCTTGATAAAACAACATACAATTGAACATGTGTGAAAACTGATTTTGGTAGGTATATTCCTACTCTTCACAGAGTTTATCTCTAAGACTTATTTATTGTTATTGCAAATAACATAATAATTAAAAATTGTCTTCCCTGAAACTTGACTGGCAATGTATCATTGTTTGGGATTAAATTATGTCTTATCTTTGAATTTATCTAACTCATCTGGAAATTCATTTTTTTTTTCACCCTATGTTGAATTGGATTGAAAAGTAAAATAGATAAAATTATTTCAACAATCAGAATCTATTTTCATTAGTTATAATAAATATGTTTAGTATATAAAAAAATCACAGCTACATATTACTCTCATTATATGTTTTGTTCTGAGGTCTGAAGCAGATATATTCAAGTAGTCTCTATCAACAGTTTTATACATGATGAATAATGCATAAGAATCTTCATTAGCAACCTTCAAGTTTAATGCATACCTATTAAAAAATAGCATATTCTATAATCAACACTATTATCTAAATATATTCTTAATAACCTAGTTCACAACGGGTACTCACTTTGGAGTAAAATTCTCTGTTTTTTCTCGACAATTGAGACATTTGTAAGCATCTACATCTTCTTTCATAGCATTTAGTCAATTGTTGCAACTCTTATACCACCAAGACTTTCCTAAAGTAAAATCTTTCACTGTTCAAATGGTAACACAAATTGTTTTTTGAAATACCATAAATCAAATAAAAAATAATAGTGTCACAATCTATTTTATATGAATATGATTAAATTCTTATTAGATATACTGAAATTATAAAATCTAAACAAAGTGTAAAACGACCTCTATAAAATCCTTAATCTCAGAAATAATTTTGTATGGGTAGTGTTCAGGAAATCATCCTCCATTGAACAGGATTTTTTTTCTCAATTTGTACAACTTAACATGATATTCCAGCGTCAATACCCATAATCCTATATTTAAAAGACGTAAAATTAGAAAAAATTATTATAGAGATTCAACAATAGAAGTAATTTTAACAAAAAATATTTTTAAATTTAGCTACATTTATTAAAAGAAAATTGTATCTATGTCTAAATTTTTTAACTTATTTCAAATTAGTATTGATCATTAACACCGAATTGTACGTTGTATTTGAGATGCTCCTTTTTCTTTGAAAAAGAACACAACAAAACTAATGGTACCTTTTTAAAAACCAAACACATTTTTCTGTTTTATATTTTTGTTATACGCTAATATAAATAGAAATAATAATAATTGCAATAATAATACAATAGGATATTAGTACGCATTCCAATGGAAAAATACTAAATAGAATTATACAATAAGTATTAATACGCATTCCAGTGGAGAATAATAATATATAAAAATAATAAGTATATTATACAATAAAGCCTTATATGTAAAATTACTAAATAGATCATTCACGTCAAAATACTCAATAGAATTATACAATAAGCATTTCCATGGTAATTTTAAATAAATTATAAGAGTGCAATGTTATAAGCAACTAATTGAATAGTATATGTACCAATGCCTTTATTAAAGTCTGCAAATTAAAGGATAATAATATATTTAGTAGCATGACGGTCACACAAATGATTAAGAAACTGAGTTGCAAAATGATCTCATAGTGTATATCTTATCTTTTCGTCATTTCCAAAAGAATGCAAAAAATAAAAGAAATAAGTAAACAGATAATATCAAAAGTTGCTGCATATAACATATTATTAAAAATTTAACAAATCTTATTAATTTTTATAAGTATACATACTGTAAATCATGTAGATCAAACACAACATAATGACCACTTCTACTCGCTTTTGATCATAATATAAGCTATTCTTTTCCAGCCAAGAGTCCAATAACTTCTTATTGATGAAATTAAAGAAAATATTTAATCAGTGACAAATTAATGAAAAATAGCATGATCTATCATTAAGTTTGTATACGATTTATAAATTTACTACTTAACAAATAGATGAGATTATTCATTCGTCTGTTTCAATATATCAGCATGAGATATAAAATCAAAATGCTTGTCAGAAATAGTACCATCATCAGCCATCTTCGTTATCCGTAACTCTTTCTTATAAGATATTTTGCATGAGTGTGTAGCTAAAAGATATATGCCACCTAATTTTTCAATATCAAAATTTGAAAATACATAAATCATCTCTTCCTATATTTCGTGCTCGAACATCTTTACGAAAGCATTCTTGAGAATAGTGAATTTTATCACGCTGAAAATCAATTAATATTTAACATAAATAATTGAAACAAAAATATATGTTCTATGAATTATGCAGCAGTATTAGATGCATTTTCAAATTTATAATAATATCAATATTGTATCACTACATACGTTATATTAAAAATAAAATCACTATTAATTGTAAATTTAAGCTTATCACTACATACGTTATATTTACATTGTATCACTACGTACATTATATTGAAAATAAAATTACTATAAGTACGTTAATAAAAAAAAATGATAAAATTAGCATATTTTAAAACGAAACTAACCTTATCATCCATGAGAATCATCTCAAAATAAGTAATTTTACTCTTGTTAAATTTTGAAGGTACTTTCCAAAGTCTCAAAATCCTTGCTTTTATTCTCCACACCTTATTATCATCTAATTCACTACATGCGATATATTTGATAGGATCATACGTAGTAACTATTATGGAAAAAGAAAAATAATAGAATTTAACTTATGCTTGAATGTTTCAGAAAAATAATAAAATGTTAAAAACTACAATGAAAACAAAACTCATCCATCATAATATATTGCACATTCGTGGAAATTTTTCAAGGAAAATTTTCCATCATATCAAATTATTTATTATCATTATTCTGTACGTTTAAAATATTATAATATTACCTATAATTTTGAATCGCACATTTAATTATATTTTCAATTGATCGTAAAATATGGAATGATTTTTTTTTTTAAACAAAAGGGGTTATTTTGGACCTAGACAAAGGAGAATAATTTCCTAAAATATTCATAAAATTATAAGTATTGTAATAAAATTTGAAGCAGAGATAACAACGTAAAATATGAAATAAAGCAATAATTAAAATCAAAGCAATAAAGCAATTTGAATATAAGAGACACATTTATTTTGAAAGAGTATACTAATATTAAGAGTATACAAATAATTTGTTCACTCCATTAAAAAATTATTTGTTACTATTATTTCTATCAAATAAAATAATTATAACTAATTATCTTTTAAAAAAATTCGAAATAATTCAAAATATATTATTTTGAGTAATAATAATTATTTCAAAAATATTTTATATCCATATATTTATGCAACATTTGTTGGTTTATGCAAAATTTATTGGTTTATAATAAATCAACATAAAAATATATAGCCGCTATCCTTTCTATACATCATATGGGTTAAATAAAAACGTTTATTGGGCTATGAAATAATTTTAATAATTTACATTATAACCAATAAAAGAAATAATGTACATAAATGTTTATTGAATTATAAATTTTTTTTTTTGGTGTCATATTGAACTATGAATTTAAAACATAACTTGATATTTTTTATTATAATTGTCTTTCTATTATTGTAAACAACAAAGAACAATTTCCTAAATTTAAAAAAATAAATTATCTTTAATCATTTATTCTAATTAGTTATTATTACGTTATTTGGGATTTTATTTTATAAGTTATCCATATTTAAATTTTTATTAATAAATTACATTATAACCATTAAAAGAAATAATTTACATAAACATTAATTGGACTATGAATTTAAAATATAACCTGATATCCTTTATTATGATTGCCTTTCTATTATTGTAAATAATAGAGAACAATTTCCTAAATTAAAAAAATAAATTATCTTTAATCATTTATTCTAATAAGTTATTATTTGCTTTATTTCAAATTTTATTTTATAAGTTATCCATAATTAAATTTTTATTAATAGAAACAAATCAATAATAAGTTAATAAATGATTAAGGGTTAATGAATGAAAGATTAAAAATAAGAGATAATTGCACTTAAAAATTAGGCGAAAAAAATCAATAAGAGCATGGCACGTGTCTCTAATAAGCTTTAAAAAAATCCAATTTTAGTATATTAAAGAGACTAGTGACTAAATTAACCAACTTGATTGGTCTAGTGGTGAGCTCACTAGTTCATTTAAGCGAGTGTTCTCACTAGTTCATTTAAATAAGTGTCAGGGGTTCGAATCTCGCCTTGTGTATGTGACAATTCATTGGCCAGTGACACACTCTTAAATAGATTTCAGATCCGCGATGGATTAATCCTCGATCTGTCAGGTAAGGAGATAACATAGGCAACAAAAAAAACTAGCTAATGGCTAAATTCGCTACCAAACATTTTCCATATTAACATTCAAGCTTAGCTCTCATGATCTATGAAGCACGGACAATTTATTGAATTGCGTATCCACGTGTTAGAAACTTTTTGGACATGATATTCATCAACACTCGTCCAACATACTTGTTTTTCGTTTTAATCCGTATCCTTAAAAAAACAACAAATAAAAAAAATTTCTTCGGACACATTTGACACTCCAAAATATCATCACATATCCGCGTGTCCAATTTTATTCTTAACTTATATTCCTAAAATAAGTTTAAAAAAAAGTATATATTACAATTTTTTTAAAACAGTTTTTTTCCGATAGTTTGAGAGTCTCGACCCAAATGGAAAGAAGGTAGAACCTCTTCAGATCCCTTTGACATTACCATCAAGGATTTAAGGAGGATTCAAAGTTACAACACTATTAACAAATACAATTAAAAAAAGAAAATACATCTCCAATCACTACACTAAAGTATTTGATATTCCGAGATTTTGTGTTCTTTAACGATTACACTTTGCTTTGTATCCTTCACGATCTACATAAAATATTTTAATAGCCAACACAAAGACGCTCCACCTCATCAACACAAATAGCATCAAAAGGAGGCTCGACCTCAACACAAACACAAACGAAAACAAAGAGAAGCTCAACTTCGGATCTTAACCAAACAATTAACACTATATCAAAACAAAGTATATAGAAGACTTAACGAACATCATCAAGAAAAAGACTCCGCCTCAACTCAACAACAACAAAAAGAGATTTCGCCTCGGTAGACACTAACCATAACAATATACAAGAAGGGAAGTCCAGCTTCCAGCAAAACCAATTTAGCACATCAAATAAAAATTAAGAGAAGACACAACACTAAAATAATAACAAAAAGAGGCTCCACCTAAATACAAAAAACAAAAAGAAGGCTCAACCTCAACATAGAAACCACACAAAAACAACAGAAGGAACTCAGCCTCCAAAAACTACTAACATCAACTAAAACAAAAAAATAAATTCTCTCTTATCAAATAATAACAAAAAAGGTTTCACCTCAATATACGAAAAAAGACTCCGCCTGAACACAAGCATCAAAAACATCATAAACACAATCGATAATCCAACAAAAAATTCAAATCAAGCCACTATTCCATAATCATCAATAACGTTGAAATGAGCAATACAATTTAATCAATTCACACCACTAAAATTATGCCATATATTACACCGGAATAAAAAACGAATATCTTAAATACTTTATATAATAAAAATACATTAAAATTACTTAAAAATATTAATTTAAATTTTAATATAAATAAAATATTAAAATATTATTATAATTATTTAAAATATATTATATTTCAATAAAGCTAGCTCACCAAGTGGTTTTGTGAAACCAAGTGGTTAGCCAAGCTTTTTCACTCACGCGCTCCAATCCTATTATAACTAACATATCGTTATTTGACGCGCCAATGATCCGTTAATTGTAATTTAATTTCGTTCTTCGTTCTCATCCCTCTCTTCATTTTTCGTTCTTTATTTCTCAATTCGCATTTGGTGATTCGTTATTATTTCTTCTTCTGTATGTTTTCTGCAACTTCTTTTTGCTCTGTTCTTCAATCACGACGCGATCTGTGCATATACTGGAGGTAATTGCATTTTCCTTCTCTGCAATTTTGTTAGATATGGTTGTTGTTTTCGTTTTTGATCTTCAATTTCATGAATCCTAATTGCTGATTCTTGATTCTTCGTGTTTTCTGCAACTCTGATCTGCTCTGTTTTTCAATTGCGATGTGATCTGTGAATTTACTTCGTGTACTTGCGTTTTCGTTCTCTTCAATGTTGTTAAATCTCTTCGTCTTTTTCGTTTTCTTCTTCTGTTTCTAGATTTCATTTTTCAACGTTCTTCTTTGTTTTCTTTTTCGATTTGTATTGTTAGATTTCATCTCTTTTTTTTGTGATTCAGGTTGTGCTACAATGGAAGCTTCGAGTTCAGATGCATCAGTGGAATTGAATTTCGATAATTCGTGTGAATCAAACAACATAGAAGAGGTTTATTTTGCATTTTGTACTAGTTTAGTGTTTGTTAGTTTGGTTGTTCATGCATTATAGTTTTCTGCTGTGTTTTTGTGTTGTTTTAATTTCTGCGCAGTATCGTTTACCTTTTCTGCGCAGTATGATTTATCTTTTCTGCGTAGTTGTTTAGTCTTAGTTTGGTTCTGAATTTATTTATGCTCATTATGGCTTTGCGTTTCTGCTCATTTTAGATTTCTATTTATGCGCAAATTTAGATTCACATTGTTGTTGTTGTTTTGAAATCGTTTCTGCTCACTTTAGATTCATGTTTCTGCGCAGTTTTGTTAAATATTTTATTTTTGCTCATTTTGGCTTTCCGTTTCTGCGCAGTTCTTATGTGATATTGATGAGCAGTATGTGCCAAAGGAGGAAGAAGAAGAAGAAGAAGAAGATGATGATGATGATGATGATGATGATGATGATGATGATGTAGACATGGAAGAAGGAAGGAAGGAAAGAAAAAGAAGAACAACAAGTAGAAGAAGATGCAGATGCAGACTTGGAAGAAGGAAAGAAGGAAGAAGATCGAAGAAGATTTTATTTCTGCGCATTATTGCTTTCTGTTTCTACGCAATTGTGCTTTCTATTTCTGCGCATTATTGCTTTATATTTCTCCGTACAGCAACAACAACAAAATAATAATAGCAATATAAAACAGAGAAGAAGAAGAAGAAGAAGAAGAAGAAGAAGATGATGATGATGATGATGATGATGATGATGATGATGATGATGATGATGATGATGATGATGCAGATGCATACATGGAAGTTGGAAGGAAGGAAAGAAAAAGAAGAAGAAGAAGTAGAAGTAGAAGAAGATGCAGATGCAAACCTGGAAGAAGTAAGGAAAGAAGAAGAAGAAGAAGAATATTTTATTTCTGCGCATTATTGCTTTATGTTTCTGCGCAATTTTGCTTTCTATTTATGCGTATTATTGCTTTCTGTTTCTGCGCAATTTTGCTTTCTATTTCTGAACATTATTGCTTTCTATTTCTACGCAATGCTGCTTTCTATTTCTGCGCATTATTGCTTTCTGTTTCTGCGCAATGCTGCTTTCTATTTCTGCGCATTATTGCTTTCTGTTTCTGCGCAATTCTGCTTTCTATTTCTGCGCATTATTGCTTTATTTTTCTGCGCAATGTTGCTTTTTATTTCTGTGCAGCAACAACAATAACAGCAGCAGCAACAACAACAACAACAGCAACATAAAACAGAAAAGAAGAAGAAGACGAAGAAGAAGAAGAACGACAGCAATGTAAAATAGAAAATAAAAAGAAGAAGAAGAAGACGACATGAAGACGAAGAAGAAGAAGAAGAAGAAGAAGAAGAAGAAGAAGAAGATACTGATATGAAAGAAGAAGATGACGACGACGACAGAGGTGGAGGAGATGGAGGAGGAAGAAGAAGAAGGAGGTGTTGGGCAGAACGTGAAGATGAGGCAGCTCGTGAAACACACACTCCTTATTGATGAGAGTGGGATTGATATAATAAATTCACTTGGTTAACCACTTGGTTAGTAAAATCACTTGTTCAAATAACGGAACCGATTATATTTTATATATATGTTGTGTCTCATGTCATATAAAAAATTAAAATTGATGTGTCGGTGTGTCATGTGTCGCATCGTATCCGGTGTCCAGCACATAATAATAATAATAATAATAATAATAATAATAATAATAATAATAATAATAAACTCAAACTCCCTAGCTAAATCTCGTTCAGTTAGCACTACTTGCTGAAAATTGTAACGCATAATAATCTCTATTCTCTACCATCGATCAACCAAATAAATCAACAAATAACAAAATCAAACGGTTCACACACCGATCCGGGCAACACTCTTCATTTCCAATCACAACCAACACCCAAAACTATATATATATATATATATATATATATATCTCCCCTTTCCCTCTTTCTCCCTCTCCACACACTCCATTCTCTCCATTCACGTCTCTTCCCACAACATCAAAATAAACCAAACCCCGATTTCAATATCCCAAGCAATGGCTCCTCCAACAAAGGCAGAGAAGAAGCCCGCAGAGAAGAAGCCGTCATCGGAGAAATCACCCTCCGCAACCGCAGCCGCAGCCGCGGAGAAGAAACCCAAGGTAGAGAAGAAGATCATGAAAGAAGGAGGGAGCGACAAGAAGAAGAAGAGGGTGAAGAAGAGCGTTGAGACCTACAAGATCTACATTTTCAAGGTTCTGAAGCAGGTTCACCCTGACATTGGGATCTCAAGCAAAGCCATGGGGATCATGAACAGTTTCATCAACGACATCTTCGAGAAGCTTGCTCAAGAAGCTTCTAGACTCGCTAGGTACAACAAGAAACCAACCATCACATCCAGGGAGATTCAGACCGCCGTACGCCTCGTCCTCCCTGGCGAGCTTGCCAAGCATGCCGTCTCTGAAGGCACGAAAGCGGTTACGAAATTCACCAGTTCTTGAATTCGGTTCCACCTTCTCTCGCTCTCTTTGATTTAGGGTTTTAATTTATATTATCGCAATTTGTCCCTATTCAATTAGGGTTTTCTTTGGCTGGGGTTAGGAAATAGATTTTGTTTTTGAAAGGAAATTATGTTGAGATTTTAGATGTAATGTCGATGGTTTGGTTGTTAATGGAAAATTTTATCATTGCAATAATTAAATGAATTTGGTTAATTTATCAGTATTGATTTTCCTTCTTCTTATGTGGTTGTTGTTGCATGTTCCCCGAGAATTTCTATTTTGCATGTATCAATATTTTGAATTTCAGGAGTTTAATCAATATTTGAACACAAGGAAGAAACTCCCAAGAATGAATATTGTAACTTAAAATGATTCTATGTATATGCATGTTATGTGTGTGGGCTGGTTGATGAGGATATGCAAACCACATACCAATTTTATTCACTGTTTGTTTGTTTTTTCTTTTTCTTTTTTTTTATTGAGAAAGCTCGGTTGAAATCAATGCAATTAGTTGAACTAGCAGGGTCAAAATAGGAGAGAATCAAATATTTTTTTGAATCTTGGTGTGATCAAAGTGGGATAAGATGTGCGTTGCAGAAGGAAATGGATTAATTATCTGTAGTTTGCTAAAGTTTAGGTAACTTGGAAAATTAAGAAGCAAGTCATTTTTGAGAAAAATAATATAGAGTGCAATAATCAGGAATGAGAGATAATTGTAAGTCACTGGAGGGAGTGGAAAAAAATGTAAAGAAAAGGGGCATGAATGGCTGAATACTCACTGTGAAGGGCCTTGCAATATTGGAGTGAGAGGCTATCTGATTATTAATACAAATAATAATTTGATGGTGATAGGATAGCTACTGAGCGGTTAATGCAGTGGAGATGGTGATTAAATCTATGGACCTCAAAGTAATTCAATGGGCGTCCGGGAAGGATAATAACAGGCACTGGCAGCAGAACAATTTTGAAAGCAGAAACAGACTGAGGAACTTGTGCTATAAATAATTAACATGCATGGTGGAGTTCCATCATGCAAAAAGCAATGAATTTCAACATGATGTGTAAGTAGTTTGGTTCTTATACTTGTGTATCTTGTTGGCAATGTCGAAGGAATGCATGAGTATATTGACACTTTTCTGGTCTTGTATTTTGATTGAGTCGTTGTCTTAATATGATAATGGGACCATGAAGTTAGTGTATGTTTTTTTTTTAACAGCATAAAGGGATAGATTCATTTATGATGAATAGGACTAAAAGTGTCCAAAAAACCAAACTTACAAATATGAATTTGTGCATCTTCCGTCCAAACAACATCAGAATTAACGAAGGCAAGTTGAACGAATTCATGGATTACTCTATTACCATTTCTATTAATATGAGAAAAATCTACAAATTTAAGTTTGGAAGCTAAATTAAGACAATCAACCATAGAAGATCCAAAATATTTACTATGAGTCTTCTGCCTCACCACTCACCACACACTTTAACGTGCAATAGGGTAGAGAATTGAATCTGTCCATGTAAGCTTCTGATGACACTTCTTCCCTTAGGTCGGGACGTTGTGGAAGAAATTATAAAAAAAATATATATATTAAAGTGTCACTCAATTGTAGAGATCTTTTTAGATTATTCACTACAGGACTTGACCCATGTAGATTAATAGTAACCGGTACATACTCAATGCATAGATACACTCCCCTTTAACATTACCATCAGCTAGCCACATATAAAGTATGTATAAGCAAGAAAATATAAAAGCTAAAAACATACAATCTCAAACCACACCTAATGCATAATCTAACTATGATCACACAAACTGAAATTATTTGCTCACCTAATTTTTATTGTTTTTACTATACAGATTTACATGGCCATAAGTTACAGAATTTTAGAGCGAATTGAAAATGATAAATTGAGGAGAATTGGGGGAATTTGTAGCTTGTTTTAGTAGATGAAAAAAAAAAAAAAAACTACTTTAATTTACCGCCCATGCATGTTTTCAAAGTGAAAGCTTGTTTACACCCATCACTCATCAGTGACTTTCATGTGGAGAATGCTTTTATCTAGACGCTTTCATTGTGGAAAGACACGACGATTATTGTAATAGCACTTACCCACTTACCTCTAAGTAAAGTACAAGAAAAATCAATAAGTAAAGGGTGGATAGTCAGGTGGACTTAGGGATGGAAACAAGTCAGGCGGTCTGCCTTAGGCCTAGTCTAATTAGGCTAAATGTAGGTCAGACTTATTTAATAAATAAATCAGGTTCATATGTTTATAAAAGTATTTTAATTTAAAAAAGACAGATTTAGACTCTTTGTAAAGCCTATAAAATCTAACAGACGACCTATTTATATATATTACGTTATAATAATTATTTTATTATTTAAAAATAATTTTGTTAAATTTTAAATAAATTAAAAAAATATAATTTATCAATAACTTTTTTATCTTCTAACGACATAAAAAAATATTAATACTTATAATTAATGATATATATATATATATATATATATATATATATATATATATATAAAGATCATAACATAAGTTTTTTTGTGTTGTAAAATGT
>JASCZI010182097.1:0-13824 GCA_036250425.1 Stylosanthes scabra
ATTGCATCCACGCCATTTGTTCAAGGTACGTGGCAGCCATGCACGGATCTTCGGAATTTGGAAATCAACGTGATCCGTGGCAGGGCTGCACGGATTTCATTTGGGAGCTTCACATGATACGTTGTCCCCTGCAGCGTATCATGTGTTTTTCATGTTACCTTGCAGGGTGCCACGGATTACATAGAGGAAGAAATAGGGGAATCCGATCATAGTTTTCCTTTTAGGACAATACAAACATTTTTCTTCCCAAATATTTTATTTGGGTGAATTGCCCTATAAATTAACATATAGAATGTAAGGAACGGTTGGCTAGTAGTCCTTTTCACACTTAGGTGGTGGTTACCCCAAATAAAATATGAGCAGCAATCACAAGGGATCAGATTTTCTTTTCAATGATGCTTGATGAGACCCATATATGTTATTTTATATATATAGATGTTGTTTTCACATTAAAAATTTTTTGTCAATTATAGGTGTATTAGGAGAGAGAGAAATTAAAGTATGAAAGCAATTAGAAGAGGGAACATGATGATGAGCATATAGAGTTGAATAAAAAACAAATCCTAAAGAAAACAAGAAGTGGGAAAAAAAAAAAGAAACAAAAATAAAACCGAAGTCCTAATAAACTCAACACTATCATGCAAGAAAATATGAGAACATACAGAAAATAATAGATCAAGTTCATAACAGGGTAGGACCTGAAACAGAAGCTAAGTTGGAAATTAAATGATATAGCAGGCGCACGTGTAGAATATGATGATAATAGATTGATCCCAGAAAATCCAATTCAGAAGCCTGCTGGGGACCAGATGAACAGTTCTGAATTTTGATATATAAACATAAAGAAATTAAAGCTAAGGATTATACCTTGCTTATTGTTGACTGGTTACTGTGTTAGTTGTTAATTCCCTTTAGCTTATTGTTGCTATAGCATGCAGCAGCATCGAAACAAGACAAGAAGAATGGAGAATAAAAATAAAAAGATAAATTAAAGAAGCAAAGTTAATTAAGATCAACTATTATGTATAATTATTATATATATTAACTTATTGTACACAATACACTAGTATTTAATTTTCCACTTAAGAATATGATTGTAGTTTGTAAATACAATTCGAAGGGTCAATTCGTTGATTTAGTTTCTTATTTTTATCTTCCATCCACATCTTTGAAACTTTCATTAAATTGTTATACCCAAGTGCACAGCACTTATTGGAGATTTTTGCACAAGGTCAAGACAAAGAACGAAATGTCATAAATCAACCATGAAAGCAAATGATCGAGCGATGTGCTTCGCTAAAGCTAGCTAGTTTCCTTAATGGCTTCATAGAAAGATGCTATACCTACTGCTGACAAATAATATAATATATATGAAGTAAATATACAACAAAAAATTATGGATATTATTAGATAGCTGATCTCTTCCTCAACATGAAAGCTCCCTTTAAAAAAATAAATTAGATAAAGAAGAATGAATTCATTAACATGATGAAAATGATATGATAGTGGCTTTAGAATTTGGAGTCTTTCTTTTAGTGGGGAAAAAAACTGCTCCAAGAAATTAACCAAAGTAAATCAAAATATAGTAGGGCAGACAGAGGAGCTAGTAGTTAATTAAACAAAAGTCTTGTTCTAATAATTTTGTGGAAAGAAATTGAATAAATTTCTTATATTAAAAAATAAATTCTTACTATATTAATTGTATTAGGACTGGACATTTTAAAAAAATTGTATTAGGAAAACACTTATTAATATATAAAAAGCTTTATTGAACAAAACATACAAGAATGATGTAGGTATCATCTACTATTTCTTAATTGCGTTTGAATAGATGAGTAATATTTGCCTTATTTTCAAGTGTCAACACTGAATTATAAAACATAATATTACACCAATCACATAATATTTCTTTTTCAAGTGTCAACCCTAAATTAAAATAAAAGCTTCAAATGTATACACTTTGTTTGATTTAATCTCAGACTAATTTCTTTAGATGCCTATCTTATAATAATAATAAGAAGAAGAATATATAAGCCGTAATTCACAATTAATTTCTTACTAGTAATTAAATATATAAATAGTAACAGTAGTGGTTATAAAAAATTAAAAAAAAAAAAAGTAAGGAAATCTGATTTAATAACGAGAAAACTATACGGTAGTAGCACCAGCAGCAACAACACTAGGTGTAGTATTAGTAGCACTAGTAGAAACTGCATTAACACCAATAATACTATGAACACTGCCACCACCACCATCACTTCCACAGGTGATGAAGGTGGAAACAGTAGCAAGAGGAGTACTAACGTCTCCTCTATCACTTATTAAAGCAGTGGCGGGGACATTAGTATTCCTCTTGCGCTTCTTCTTCTCATAAGGGATCCCTCTCGCCTTAGCCTGTCCTTCCCTAACTTCCCTAAGGTAAATCCTGACAGCCCGAGCTCCAAACGGGTTGGACTCAGGCCGTCCCCCGTTTTCCTCATAGGCCGCCCTTAGACGGCCTATGAGAGCATCTAGACTGCCCCACGCCTGCTTTAAGGGGCAAGCGCAGGGCGAAGGTGGATTGGGGTGTCCGAAGTAAGGGCACCCGGTGACGTGCACCTTGGTCTTGCCGAACTGGTCAAGGTACTTGAGGAACTCGATGACGTGTGCGCCGCTGCACCGTGCAAGCGTCAATGGCGGCTTGTGGTTCCGAAGGTACTGCAGGAACGTGTTCCAGTCTCGACGCTTCTGAGACTCATAGCGGCTCGGTGGCGCAGCTGGAGGAGGAGGAGGAGGTGTTTCGGCGGTTACCGGCGGAGGTGGTTCCCCCGGTGCAGAATCCATGGTAGGTTTTGATGAACGGTTATGTTGAAGTTTATTTGGAAGAAGGAAAGGGAAATTGAAAAGGGTGGATAGTGATAATAATTGATAGAGTTGTTTCGTTTTGATGAGAAGAAAGGAAGAAAATAAGAGAAAGGAAAAGAATGAAGTAGAAGGAGAGAGAGAGAGTGGAGAGATGGGACGTGAAAGGAAAAGAAGGGGATGAATGAAAGAGAAGTGATGAACAGTGTTGTGTAGAGTGTAATAATAAATAATAAAAAATGAATTAAATTTGTTTGGGGAATCCATGAAGAAATGGTAATTCAAATCACATGGGTAAGTGGGGCCGGTGGAAATCGACGTGACAGGTTTACTATTCACCACCACCGGCGGCACTCTACACTCGCCCCCCTCCCACTTGCGCAGTTGCCTGGCCTCTCTTAATAATGTAATGTCTTATGAAACTCATTTAATGAGCTCTAACTTTTTTAATGTCAAAAAATATGTATATATTTTTTTAAATAAATTAAATAAATATTAATTTTACTGGCGTAGGCGCGATTTTTAAAATTTACAGATGTATGTTACTTAACATGGGTTTGGGATAACCTACTAGGCTAGCCCAATATACTATAACACCTTCCTTCTCGGCGTGAGACATGGAAAATTCATAAAAGAATCAAATAAAAAAATATATATAAGGTATTGAGAACTACTTCTTTATGTTCTTTCTTACTATCTATTTCTTCAGCAAATGTTATTATATGTCATCTATACTCTTTACAGTTAACACGATTTATGCATGATCATGTTGTGTAACACGTGAGGTTGAGAAAAATGGAATAAAATGAGAAATAATGCTGCTGAGTGGGACACGACTATTTTCATGAGAATGTTATGACGAGTTAGGCAACAGCGTGTTATAGTATATTGGGCTAGCCTAACCCGTGTTAGGGTCTACCAAATGAGCTATGGTTTATCACGATACTGACACATACGTGTTGCCATCACGGTTATGTTGTCCCAAACTTGTGTTAAGTAACATGCACCCAAAAAGGTAAATTTTTAAACCCAAGCCTAATCAGTAAAATCAATATTTATTTAATTTATTTAAAAAAATCCTTAAAGATGTGATAAAATTATTTAATCTTAATTATTTTCATCATATTTATCATGTGATATAAGTGTATTTTTGTCAAATTTTATATAATTCAAAGGTACTTTTATAGTTAAAAGAATTGATAGTTATTTTTGTTGATTTTTAAAAATTTCATAGACAGTTTTAGTGGTTAAGTCTTTATAATAATTTGTGTGCGCATATTTTCAATTATTTCCTAATTGTATAAACAATTAAGAGGCTTATCAAATTAGAAAAAAAAATTATAATGTTATCAATGGTTTTAACTAAAAAAATCTATGTGAACATTAAAATTAGGGTGAATTCTTTTTTTGTTGCCCAAGCGGGCTGCACATGGATCAGATCTGATCCGCAGATCCGCAGTAAAAAACCGCATTCGATTCGAAAATTGCGAATCAGATCCGATCAGCATAATCACAGGTGCGGATCGCGGATATCCCATAGCCATCCGCGACTTCGCATAATTAAATAAATAAATAAAAATTAAAAATATATATGTTAGTAAATGAGCTCTTCACTCCTCATAACCCTAGCACGCAGCCTGAGCCTCCAAACTCCAAAGAAATCCTAATCCTCTCCTCTCTACACTCCTCTCCTCCTCTCATGCTCTCCGTCAATCTATCGCCATTGGTCACCACCATCTCTGCGCTACGTTGCGCCGCCACCTTCCCCATTCTGCCTTCCGCCTTCACCATCACTACATCACGGTTCAAGGACTCACCTGTCCTCGTTGTCTCGTTGGCTCGCCACTTGGTCTCACCCGTCTTTCCATGTCGTCGCCGTTGTTCCGCTGTTCACCCCCTCCTTCTTCTCTTGTCAGCGCCGCTGGTCCTCTAGGTCTCGTTTCTCCTTCTTCTCTTGTATACTTGTATGATGGCTCTTTTTAATCCCAATGATTTATGTAATTGATTTGTTGGAAAAAAAAATTGGGTAACTATTTGTTGGAAATTTTTGTACGATTAAGAGGATTGTATTATTAAATTTTGTTGTTGGATTTGTTGATTTGGTGTTATATGAGAAAATAAGGGAAAAATAAACAACAGGGTTCGTCGCTTTTTTTTCCTCAACAAATAAATAAGACTTTTCAATTTTTATTTTTATTTTTGCGGATGGATCTGATATCCGATCCGATCCTATCAACAACTTGGATTCAACTTGGGTTGAGACTCTTTGTGAGTATATCAGCAACTTGTTCTGCTTATGGAACAGGCAACAACTTCAAAGAGCCATCTTGAACACAATCTCGAACCCTGTGACAATCTATTTCTATGTGCTTAGTGCGCTCGTGGAACACCGGATTAGATGCTATGTAGATTGCAGATTGATTCTCACAAATAGTGTAATCGGCTTCTCCAAAACAACTTGCAGATCCTTCAAAATGTAAGTCAACCACTTACCCTCACATGTAGCCAAGGCAAGAGCTCTGTACTCAGGCTCGGTTGAGGATCTTGCAACCATATGCTGCTTGTGACTCTTCCAGGACACAATTGAAGAACCTAAGAAAAAATAGATCCTCGAGACAAATCTTCTAGTGTCTGGGCATGTGCCCCAATCAGAATCTGAGTAACCTGTCAAAGACAAATCTGGTTGTGCTGAGAAAAGAATGCCCTTTGCTGGAGCTTGCTTCACATAACGAAGAATGTGTAACCCTGCCTTGAAGTGTTCATCTGTTGCACAATCTAAGTACTGGATTAACTTGTTGACTGCAAAACTAATGTCCGGCCAAGTATTAGTGAGTATAATAATCTCCAATGAGCCTCCGATAGGTAGTGAGATAAAAAAAGGGAATAACCAGAAGACTTAGAGAGAGGAGAAGTGTAGTTCGTATGAGTGGATACGGGTTTAGCATTGGACAAGCTAAACTCACCCAGGAGGTCAACTGCATATTTCCTTTGATAAAGGAGAATGCCATCCATGTTTCTAGCAATTTCAAACCCAAGGAAATATTTGAGAGGCCCAATGTCTTTTATTTTAACTTAGCATCCAAGAGAGCCTTGACACTATTAATCTCAGACATATCATTCCCAAATAGAACTATGTCGTCAACATACACAAGAATAACAATAAAGGCAGTAGAATTTCCCTTAGTGAAGAGGGAATGATCGGCCTTGGATTGAGAATAACCCGAAGCTTTAAGTACGGAACACAACTTGTGATTTCATTGTTGGCTTGCTTGTTTCAGCCCATAAAGTGAATGTTGCAACTTGCACACACTGTTGGCAGGAGCTCCAATACTAGGAGGGAGCTTCATGTAAACGGTTTTTGGGAGATCCCCATGAATAAAGGCAGTGTTAATGTCAAGTTGGTAGAGGAACCAACCCTTTTGTGCAGCAAGTGCCAATAACATATAGAAGGTAGACATCTTCACCATCGAGCTAAAAATATCAAAATAGTCAAATATAGGCATTTGGGTATATCCCTTAGCTACTAGGCGAGCCTTATAACGTTCCACCGAGCCATCTGGCTTGAGTTTGGTCTTGAAGACCCATTTGCAACCCACAGCCTTCTTCCCTTTTGGAAGAGTGGTAATGACCCAAGTTTTGTTGCTTTCAAGTGCGATGAGTTCATCACTAATTGCTTTCTTTCAATAATCATGTTGGATTGTTTGCTCAAAACTGGTAGTTCAATAGTGGCATCGAGAGCCAAAGAAAAAATATTTTGTCAGGGTGAAAGGTTATCAAATGATACATATTGTGAGATAGGATATTTTGGTGAAGATGATTGATTATTGACAGAAATGGAGTTGCACAGCACATGCATGCAATGATAATCTGCTAAATGAGGAGGGAGTTTTCTAACTCTAGTAGACTTCCTAGGTTCTATAACTTATATGGAATTAGAGTGTCCTGTCTCTAGAGAAGTAGGATTTTCTTCATTATCCTGAGATGCATGAGATGATGCTTGGGATGCAAAATGAGATGCATGATTAGACAAATCCTCTATGTTTGATGTGGCAGATTGAGAACTTGGATGTTGATAAATCCCATTTCGATGGGTTATTTCATATCATAAATTGACTAATTGTCAACCTTTCACCACTTAAATACATGAGAAACAAGCATGTTTGCGTTTAATCGTTCCTTAGGGCTAAATGTAATTATCTGCTATTTTAGCCAAATTTTACTATGTTTTAAACTGTTTCTCATCCCGCACGATGCCTTGATGTGTGCATTCAAGTGTTTCAGGCTTTAACAGGCAAAGTTCGGAGCGGAAGTGGCTAAAGAGAGCGCGAGGAACGAGAAGATCGCAAAGAAAAGCTTGAAGGCCAAATCCAGAGCCTATGCGTACGCACCAAAGGAGCCTATGCGTATGCATTGCCATGCCTTGGGCATCACGTCCTAGCTGGAACCGGACCATATGCGTACGCACCTAAAGGGCCTATGCGTATGCATCAATGGCCATATTTGTGCCTATAAATAGAGAAAGCCTTCACCATTTTTGGGGATCCCTTTTTACCATTCCTTCAGTTTAGTTTAGGGTTCCATAGTTTTCTTTGCACATTTTCACTAGCCAAACAATTTACTGCTTTTATTTTCTATCTTGCATACTGTTACTCTGCCAATTTTAATTTCAAATTATTCAATATTACTACCGTTATTCTGCCCATTTTTCATTATGTCTTACTGTTATGCTGCCCGTTTAAATTCCACAATTATGATTTTCATACGTAGTAAGTAGTGACCATAGTGACTCGGCTATGGGGTAAAATGTGCGAATGATCTTAGCTTCCGATCCCTAAGGGCAACGGATGGGAGGAACGGAGTTATTTTCGATGCCGTTAACGCTACGCCCCTGCCAGCAGTATGGGGACCTTAAATGAGACAGACTCAATTCAGTGCAAAGTGCACTACTGGTGAGTTCTTCCTGGTGACGCGAGATTTACTCGAGTTCTGTTGAGACCTAGGTCCCCTACTGTTGTGTATGCCTAGGACATTCGGATAGGGGTTAACTTCGACACCCTGTGGTGATTAGTTTCCTTTAGGTGACAGTTCATCCAATTCGGGATCGGCAGTGCTCATAGGAACGTACAGTATTTCAACCCATAGTCGGGCACTCTTTAATCCACTGCTATTTTAATCTGTTTTCTTGCGCTCGGTTCTAAATAAAAAACTGCAACCAACCCCGATATTTTCCCCAACCAAGGACAAACCTCTGTTTCTGCTTCTTAGGGAGAACGACTCGAGTCTAGTACTCAGTATTTTCAAATTTGGTTGCATCTCTGTGACACTTTTAAATTTGGAACCGCGGCCCTAACAAGGCCGCGCGCACCAGGTTTTTGGCGCCGTTGCCGGGGAAGCAGAAATGTGTGTCTATTTTTGGTTGATTGTGAATATGTGAATACTGTAAATATAGTAGTCTTTTAGTTTTCTTATTGATTGATAGTGTAATTATTTTTCTTTGTCTTATGCACCATTAATCAATGGGTTCTCTGCCAACATTTAAAAATCCTTGTGCGGATCCCTATTCTCAAGGATATTATTCCAACAGCAGCAATGACGGATATTTCAGTTGTGAAGAATCTTTGCCAGCATAACAACTCGATTATGTTGAAATGTTACGTCAGAACGAGAAACAAAGGATGTTGGAAGACTTAATTAAGGAACGATCGGAGCTTCAAAGATCCCAAAAGAGATTAGATTTTCAATCAGTAGCCACGATACAACTGGCAAGCCAAGTACTCCAAAATAGTTCCATACAAGACCTGCCGACGAAAAACACCTTAGATGCTGTCACACTGCGATCTGGAACTCAGCTTAAAGGACCCCCATTACCAACTCAGGTTGCTGAGCCATTGTTACAAAACACCCAGACTCCAGAGATAATAGAAACTAGTAAGAAACCAAAAGCTGCACAAGGAGGAAAAGATAAACCCATACCTAGCGAGACTTCCCGTCTACCTTATCCTATAGTAGCAAAGAGGACGAAGAAAGTGAAGGTGACAGATGAATGAATAATTGAGCTGCTCAGTAAAGTGGAAGTAACTCTCCCCCTGTTCGAAGTCATTAAACAGATACCCAAATATGCTAAGTTTTTGAAAGAGATTTGCACTGATAAAAGCAAGGTTGATGACTTGGGCGCTGCCGTAACGAAGAAAGCTGTGTCCTCAATGCAAGGCCTCCGGTTCATACCATACCATCCAGATGAGTTGCCCAAGAAATATGAAGATCCAGGACCATATTTGGTCAGATGCACAGTTGGGGACGTAACACTCAGAGATTGCATGTGTGATCTTGGAGCTTGCGCAAGCATCATGCCTCTGTCAATTTTTGAAACACTTCATCTAGACCCTCTCAAACCATCTGACGCAAAATTCGTCTTGGCAAACAAAAGTATCATCGCAGTGAAAGGGAAGGCCGAAGACCTGCTCTTACAAATTGATAAGCTTGTATTCCCGGTGGATTTTTACGTCCTAGATATGCCACATGACAACACGAGGAAGCAGACATCTATCTTGTTGGGAAGGCCGTTCCTCAAGATAGCCAGATTCAAACTTGATGCATTTGTTGGCAAATTCTCATTTTCTAACAAAGAAGACATTGTTACTTTTAGTATCCATGATTGGCAAAGGACGCCATTTCCCCAACATACGCTACTACAGTATGATATAATTGATGAGCTTGTTGCAGAAATTGATCAACTGGAAGAGGAGGAAAGTGGAAGCAATGAAGAAGGTATCAAGCAACTATCAGACGAGCCTAGGCTAGAAAAAGAAGCTAGCCCCACTCTAAAACCTTTGCCACCACACCTCAAATACGCTTTCTTAGGAAAGAATGTGGAATTACTAGTGATAATATCAGGGGAACTCTCTACTGTGGAGGAATGACTGCTTGTTGACATGTTGAAGGAACACAAGAAAGCTATTGGCTGGAGTCTTGCAGATATTAAAGGCATCGATCCGCAAACCTGCACTCATCGAATCTATCTGGAAGGCGATGCAAAACCAGTAAGACATCCGCAACGGGGATTAAATCCCACCATTTTGGATGTAGTAAAAAAGGAGGTCACCAAACTATTACAGGCAGGAATAATATACCCCATTTCAGATAGTGAGTGGGTATGCCCAGTTCAAGTGGTTCCAAAAAAGTCTGGGGTAACAGTGATGAAGAAAGATGATGATCAGTTAGTCTCTACTAGAGTTCAGAATTCATGGCGGGTCTGCATTGACTACAGAAGATTAAATCAGGCCACCAGGAAGGATCACTACCCACTACCATTCATTGATCAGATGCTCGACAGATTAGCAGGTAATAAGACACACTACTGTTTTCTTGATGGATATAGTGGATACTTCCAAATACACATTGATCCTAAGGACCAAGAAAAAACTACTTTTACTTGTCCATTTGGCACCTTTGCCTTTCGGCGAATGCCCTTCGGACTATGCAATGCTCCTGCAACTTTCCAAAGGTATATGAGTAGTATTTTCTCGGATCTAATCGAAGAATGCATGGAAGTTTTCATGGATGACTTCAGTGTATATGGAACTTCTTTCAATGAATGTTTAAATAACTTAGCTAAAGTATTAAAAAGATATATCGACACAAACCTTGTGCTCAATTTTGAAAAATGTCATTTTATGGTTAACCAAGGCATAGTGTTAGGGAACGTTGTTTCGAAGTCTGGCATAACTGTCGATCTTGCTAAAATTGATGTCATATCTAGTTTGCCTTACCCCGCCACGGTACGGGAGATACGTTCGTTCCTTGGACATTGTAGGATTTTACAGGAGGTTTATAAAAGATTTCAGCAAAATTGCACTTCCACTCTCAAATTTATTGCGCAACGAGGTGGAGTTCCACTTCGACGACAAATGCATCGAAGTATTTAACACACTCAAAATTGCATTGACCATCGCCCTGATAATCAGAGGGCCAAATTGGAACCTACCATTTGAAATCATGTGTGATGCTTTAGATTATGCTGTAGGAGCTGCATTGGCTCAGCGTGAAGGAAAAATGCCCTATGTAATAGCCTATGCGTCAAAAACTTTAGACCAAGCACAAAAACTATACCACCACCGAAAAGGAGTTGTTAGCTGTTGTCTTCGCTTTGGAGAAATTCAGACCATATTTGTTAGGCTCTAAAGTGGTAGTGTATTCCGACCACGCCGCCTTGAAATATTTATTGAAAAAAAAAGAGTCCAAACCTCGATTGATACGATGGATCCTACTTTTACAAGAATTCGATCTCGAAATCAAAGATAGGAGTGGATCCCAGAATTTGGTAGCTGACCATTTAAGTCATATTGAGAATACAACTAAGGACGTCCTACCTATTGATGAATCTTTTCCTCTGGATGGACTGCATGCACTCGTAAGAAAAGCACCATGGTTCGCACACATCGCCAACTATCTAGTCGCTCATACCTTTCCTCCCGGGTTCTCTAAACAGCAGAGGGATAAATTGAAGAGTGATTTCAAAATATTATATCTGGGATGACCCATATTTATGGAAGAAAGGAGCTAATCAAATCCTTAGGCATTGTGTAGCGAAATCATAATTCCAACCGATCTTACATGCTTGTCATTCATCAGAAAGCAGCGGCCATTTTGGCCCTTAAAGGACAGCAAGGAAGGTTCTGGAATGTGGTTTTTGGTGGCCAACACTATTTCAAGATGCACACCAATTCTGTCAGGCTTGCCACCAATGCCAAAAATTTGGTAACATAATCAAGAAAGTAAAATGCCCCAACAATCGATGTTTTTTTGTGAAATATTTGATGTTTGGGGCATAGATTTCATGGGATCATTTCCTAACTCTAATGGATTCATGTATATTTTGTTAGCAGTAGACTACATTTCTAAATGGGTAGAAGCAATTGCTACCCGAACTGATGATGCTAACATTGTCATTTCTTTTGTTAGGAATAATATCATATGCAGATTTGGATCACCACGAGCAATTGTAAGCGATCAAAGGACTCATTTCTGCAACAAAAGATTGGAGGCACTAATGAGAAAATATGGAGTAACTCATAAAGTATCTACGACCTACCACCCTCAGACCAATGGGTAGGCGGAAGTCTCCAACAGAGAAATAAAAAGAATCCTTGAGAAAGTAGTAAATCCACAGAGAAAAGATTGGAGTGCAAGATTGAATGATGCTTTATGGGCCTACAGAACTGCTTACAAAACACCCATCGGAATGAGTCAATTCCGACTCGTGTATGGAAAAGCCTGCCACCTACCAGTTGAAATCGAGCATAAAGCGTACTGGGCTGTGAAGGAATGTAATATGAATATTGTTGAAGCAGGGGAGGAAAGGAAACTCCAACTCGAAGAATTGGAATGCATTAGATTAGAAGCTTACGAGAACTCCAAACTTTACAAAGAACGAGTAAAAGCAATCCACGACAAAAAAATAATTATGAAAAACTTTGAGGTCGGGGATAAAGTTTTGCTTTATAACTCTAGGCTGCATTTCATGCCGGGAAAGTTACGATCTAGATGGGAAGGACCATACAAGGTCAAGATCGTGTTCTCATTTGGGATTATTGAACTGGAAAAAGAAGCGAACGGAGCCACCTTTAGAGTTAATGGGAATCGAGTGAAGCTCTATCATGAACCATGCAATAGAGAATTGGATGTAATTTTTCTCCAAAGCACGGCGGCGGACTTCGGATAAAAGCCAAGATATCAGAAGCCATGCGTCCAACTTAAGGATGTTAAACAAAAGTGCTAGGTGGGAGACAACCCACCGTGGTAACACCTTTCCAACCCTACTCTTTGTCTGATTATTGCATATTTGCTTGATTAATTGCACTTTAATTGTTCAGCCATGATTAGACACGTTTAGGGTATATAATAATAAATTCCCTTTTTGAAAAAAAAAAGGGAGGGGGCTAGTGCATATGCATATGCATTTAGTCATGCGTACGCACCCCAATCGCAACCCCATAAACACGCCGCTTTACACACTCATGCGTACACATTAGGGAGGCTATGCGTACGCACCTGAGGTTCTGCGGCACCTCACTCAGCGCCTCCAGCGTCTATAAAAAGGGGCTCCTGCCCCTTTTTCACACACACTCTCCTCATTTTCTTAAAATCTCCTCTCCCTAACAAACTCTACCTTGTGTTTTTTTTTTTTTCTGATCTTCAAGAGATCGACTGCTCTTTTCATCTCTGTCCCGAACAAGTAAGTATTTTCCTTTGTCTTTCTCTTATAAAATAGTTTATTACATAGGTAGGTAGCTAGACTAGCTTAGGTTTTTGCGTAGGAGGTTAGATTAGAATAAACAGACCTAGTTAGCAGAGATCTGGAACATAGTTAGTATAAACTATTCGGAAGAGTTGGAAATTTTGGCTTAGGAAATTTAACATAAATAGATTCGTATTACTATGCTTTACATTCCCTACTAGTTCATAGTTCATATGATGGATTATTATGCACTGTGTTGACTCCGATAAATGTGGATTTTATTTTATGAGCTGTCTATTTATGATAGAACAAGGGAATTAATTACTCTGCTAAATGTCTTTTCTTTTCTATCTATGACTGCTTGAAGTAAATGATGGCTGTATTACCTGTTGCAGTGCCGCGCACAAAATTTGTTGGGGAAAGGCCCACATCGTCTAAGACCCGCTGTGGGAGGGCTGCTGTAGCGGAAAGGGAACCAAGCCCTTTCAATGAGATAATTTTTGACAGTCGTGAGCACTATGAGCGGTCGAAGCTGATCTTTAATAGGGAAATTCTTCACGAGCGGGTCATCAATTTTGAAAACCAAGGGCTTGACTTTATGCATGAGCGCATAGAAAAATTGGGATGGTCATTCATGTATAATGACCTTGTGGACATAAACCTCACAATCGTAAGGGAGTTCTATTCCAATTTTTCACATGCGGATCAGAACACAGTATACCTTCGGGGAAGGCAGATCCCCATTG
>JASCZI010182101.1:0-12490 GCA_036250425.1 Stylosanthes scabra
CATAGTTGACTACCTCATGCTGGGTGAACAGAGCTCCTCACCCTTAACAATGGAGTAGTTTAGCCTTGCATAATGAAAACTAGATCTAAGAATAATGGAAAAACGTTTATGCTGAAGTCCCTAACCCTAGTGGTTAAGTTACTTCTTATACCTATCCAAATTAAAATTCAAATTCAAATTACAATCTAATCTAATCCTAATCTAATCCTAATCTTATCTCTTTACAAATCTTTATCTTCTTCTCTTGAGTCTTCAATCAATCATATCTTTGATCTTTCCAATTAAGCCCTTTGATTGATGAGTGGAATTGAGAATCAACTTGGATTGGATTGGCTTTGGCAAAATCTGACGTTGCATCTCTTCTTGAGCCTCACGTATAACGCCATTGCCCCACGTATAACGTGGGGTCTCTGCCTCAAATGGCTTCCTTGCTTCCAAATCCCACGTATGACGTGGGGAGAGCCACGTATAACGTGGGCTCTCTGCCTAATTCTGCTTCTTTGTACGTCATTGCCCACGTATGACGTTGCTGAGCCACGTATAACGTGGTGTTGCTGTCTTTAATAGCTCCTTTGGGTGCTATGCCTCACGTATGACGTGAGAGTCCCACGTATAACGTGGGCTCTCTGTCAAATCTTGCCCTCTTTGACTCAATTCCCACGTATGACGTGGGCTCTCCACGTTATACGTGGGCTTCAACAATTAGCCAATCTTCTCTTTTCTTCTCTGCTTCGTTTCTTCTTCTTCAATCTCTCTCAAATGGTCTTTAATTATCTAAAACTCTTAGTGAATCATCTAAAAACACAAACACAACTCAAAGAACATCAAGTTTGTTTGATTTGATCAATTAATAACACTAATCCACAAAGAATATCATGATAATTAAGAGAAATTGGAACTAAAAACAACCCAAGATGCACACGCATCATATATACATATTTAATCCGTTTCGTTTGTAAATCCTGTCTGGTTTTTTTATATTTTTCAGCATTGGATGTTTATCACCACAACTGGATGGACAAGAAGAGAATACCACACGAGATCAGCTCATTGACAAATCATAAGGAGTATCTCGATTACATTTACAGGGAAAAACTCGTCTACCATAGATTTGTAAGTGCATAGTATCCTGATTTAAAACTTAGTCATTGTCTCCATCATATAATTAGCTAATTAAATTTGTTATTATCGTGCAGGTGTTTGCACCCGTGCTATATTCAGATCATTGGTGGTTGTATGTTCTGGTTAAAATGTTCCAGAAATGTTTGTTCTAGATTCAAAGAACATATCCTCCCCAACAGACGATAGAACAACCCTCAACAAATTTGGCGTAAGTTTCGTCTCAACTTAAAATTACAAATTTCCCTTTAACCACTTAAGTAAATCCACTTCATATTGTGGTAATGATTATACTTAGTTCTCATTATCTTTAATTTTGTAACATTTGTAGTCTAACATACTGAATCAAATTCTGAAATGGGATGGAGCTCTATCCATCCTCAAGAAGGGTTCATGGTCTTTGCCAACAAGATATGTCAACATTCCTCAGCAGCCAAATAACCATGATTGTGCAGTCTTTGTCATGAAATGGATGGAGTTGATAGATCCAACCAAATTAGCTGGGTGCTGCACAGACGATATTGAACAATGGACTGAAGTGAGTAATCGAATCTCCAAGTTTTGATTTAAGCTATTTTTCCGTTTCGACTTTCATAAATCTTAACTAACATCCCTGTCTTTTGCTTCCAATTGTAGCTTATGCTCAATGGATTCAGGAAAAAATCGTCACAAAGATAATAATGAGCAAGGAGAATTCAATTAGAGCAGATGCAATAGCAGCAGTACAAAATATGCGAGTGACGAGGCCTGCTGCTGCTCTTCGAAGTCCATTCATTCCATTCTCAACTTCTGATTTGCCCACCAAATGACATTTAACTTTAAATTACAAACAATCTAACTTATTTGTTATTTTATTTGTTTATATATAGTTTGTAATTAAATAATTTAACATTTCTATGACATATATAGTTCGTTAGAATACATGTGATAATAGTTTTGCTCTAATGTTTATTATTCATTAGGATAACAAAACCGCTTCACCTGATCGTTCAAATCCGCTTCGCCTTTTTGATTCTGTTTTACAAATACATGTAAATGCATAACATATACCACTTAACACATAACTTAACCGGATATATACCTGAATTCGAAAACAGATCTATATAATAAGTATCTTACAAAACCGCTTCGCCATAACTTACTTATCCGCTTCGTCTTCATGATTTATTTATTCTTTGAATTGTAATATATCACAATAACAAATGAATTATATAATCTATCTTGTTATCATATATTTTGAAACTACAATTTTAGACACGTGAGTACATATAAATAACTAACATATATTACTTAACCAAATTTAGTTGGCCAAAAAATTACTTAACCGGATATTTGCCTAAACCCGAAACAGATTTACCTAAAAATGACTTAACCATGTCAAGGTGCTTTGTTTTCTTTTTTTTTTCTTCTTATATGCAATCTTTTTCTCCAAAGCCGATCCCAACCGTTTCTTCGGACGTCCTCTTGATCTAATACGTGTTGGCGTCTGCAAATCATTTATCGTATTTACACAAACATCTTCATGTCTCAAGATCGATTGCACATCACTATTTGCCTTGTATTCTTTCATATCTGCCTCAAGTTTATCGTAAGCACAATGAACCATGGCAGTCAATACTTCACACCCCGAAGCAGCCTCACAATGTACTTTGGAACGACTAATCATACCATCATAATTTATATTCCTTTGCTCCAATGTTGGTTCATCATAGCTGCTTTTTATACTCGTATGCCTCCTCTTTATGTTTTTGCACCATCGTTCTAATATATAGCATTATGGAATGCTATCAACCCTCTCATAGCTCAGCACCAACAAAGAATGACGACATACTATACCCCTAGATTCAAATAGTAAAGACTAGCATTTAACTTCAAGTGAGGAAGAGTTATATGTAACTTTAAAGGTGTTGTTCCTATTGCCTACGACCTCTTCTAACACCTCGTAAACAACAAAACCTAGCATACGCTCCTTACATGTTGCCAAACAATTAGCCTTTGCTCTGAATTGCGTTTGAATTTCCCTAAATTTTGCATTCGTGTAAACTCTCTGAAATTGGGATTCGATGCCAGAATTGGTTGCACAAGGCGCGTTTGTATAAAAATCTCCAGCATTTGCTTCCCTCTCTTTTTGTTCTTTTCTACCTAGGCAGTTATCAAATTGCTAAGCAAGCTGGATCAAGGTATTCCTCCGGGTAATGAAATTGTTAAAAAAATCGTGCATGCTCTCGCTCCTCTGCGTACTTCTCATCCCAGCCCAAAAGTGGTTATCAAGGTACACAGGAACCCATAGATGACGATCTGCATAAAGATCTGGTAATCCAGAAAAAAACAAACAAATTAAGGCCAAAACTATCCGAAACGGATTTTATTCACTGTTTGAAGCGGAAATACTCATTTACCTGAAAGCCATTTATTTGCACCCAGCCCATGTTTGCTAATAAATGAAACCCATCTTTCTTCAAACACCTCTTTTGAATGCGATGACCACACGATCTGACTCATTTCATGTTCGATCTCATTATGTCCCATTAAACCATTTAGTTTTTGAGGAATCTTTTTCATGATGTGCCAAATGCACCACCTATGAATCGCTGTTGGCATACACTCATAAATGGCATTTGGAATTGATGGGCATTGATCAGTAATAATCCGTCTAGGTGGCTTAGTCCCCATGCAACGAAGCCAACATTCAAACAACCATTTGAAAGAATCAGTGTCCTCGTTCTTCAACAAAGCACAACCAAGAAGAATGGAATGCCCATGATGATTAACACCAACGAAATATTCAAATGACAAATCATACCTGTGCAAATTGAGACCACTAATCAACCAAAAAATTTTCCGAAGCGGATTTTAAAACCAAAACGAAGTCAAAATTGAATATGAACCGAATTTTAAAACCTGTTTTTGTTATAAGTAGTGTCAAATGACACAACATCACCAAAGTATTCATACGAAGCCCTGCTCCTTGCATCAGCCCAAAACGCATTCTTTATTATCTTATCACCATCAAGCACAATCTCATAAAAAAAGTCTTCGTTCTTTTCCTTCATTCTCTTGAAATACTTTACAAGCTCCTTTGCATCTTCTTCTTCCGTCACATTCCGAAATTCCCTAGTGATGTAATTCCTCACATCCTTCTCGATGAAGCCCACCTCATTATGACCACCAGCAGCTATCACAAACGACTGAAATGTTTGGCGAGGCCAAATGCCTGACAAATCGTTATTCTCAATTGTCCTACGAACATCCAAGCTAAGGCCCTTGTGTTGTGGTAACATCTGAGCTTTATCGGGACATCATGGATGTGAATGATTTAGAACAACTTTAGAAATACACCAATTTCGAGTCTTCTTGTCTACGTGAACATAAATTCGTGCTGGAAAATTTGCCCCACAAATCGGATTCGTCTTCTCTACACAAGGTACTTCAGATGTCCATCCCCCTTTTCTATTGCAAGTAATTAGTTGGTTCTTTATTTCTTTGGTCTCCTTACATCTATTTGAGTTCCTTATCTTTGTGGAGAAACCTGCTCGTTTCGCATACTCCTTATAAAATTTTCCAACTTCCTCAACACTTTCAAACCACATTCCAACCTTTGGGACGAATTCCTCTTCAACATCACATGAGTACTGCAGTAACACTTGGATTCATCAGACACCCGAAGCGGATTTTTTCGTTCACATGAAGCAGATTCTCTCGATTCCTCAGATAAAAGCAAAAAATTCTCATTTATTCCATTCATCCAAAAACGTCAACATTACAAACACATTTACATCACTCATTATTTTTTGGAACTGATTAAACAACCCTTAACAAAAAAAACACCAATTTCTATTGTAAACGGATTTCCTCGTCAAACCGAAGCGGATTTTATGAAAATCCAATATAGATTCTTGTGAAACATTCTCTCTTGCAAAAATCATCATCGTATATAATACACGTTTATTAAACTAAAATTCAAACAATGATTGATTAAACAAAACATTTCACAAGTTTCAAATACTAACATTTTAACATTCTTTATACATTAAATGATACAAAAACCTGTGTAATCTCGTCTTGTGCATCCTCTCTCCTGGAAACGCTCTCCATTTTTACTTTAAAAATGCCCAGCTTAATGGCGACACCAAAAGTATAAAAATGACATATATAATGTAGCGTGTTAGAGAAGGAGGCACGTTTTTCAAGCTGAGAGAAAATCTCATCTCCTTTTGAAAAAAGGTACGCGCGTGTGTCAGTTGGGCTTGGTTGGGCTTGGTTGGGTAAATAACTTGGTTGCCTAACATTTTTGTTAACTTTAATAGTATTTTGAGTCTTTCACTAAGTTGGAAAAAGGGTATAAAAGTAAATTTAAGTAAGTAATTTGATTATGGAAATATATAAATAAAATTATATTTTATTAAGATAAACAAAGATATTGAAAATTATTTTATATTAATTATAAGTATTTTCGATTATAAAAGGTTTTAACATAAACTATGGTTAAACTAGCAACTTTCTAAACTATAAGAAATTATATATTTTAATAAGGTATAATTAAACTATTTATTTTGATATAAGGTTTAATTCTGAAAAATTGAAATAATAATCTTTTATTAAGAAAGGAAGTTGATTTACCAAAGTAATAATATATAGTACTAAAACCGTAATTTTATATAAAGTATACTTGATTAAAAATAATAAAAAGTATTATTGTAAATACTAAATTTGGATCTTAGCATTAAAAGGATTTTGGAGCTTTTTGGACAAAAGATTAAATAATAACAAAGTCCTAAATTTAAAAGAATAAACCTAGATGTGATAGTTGAAGCTGGTTTGGCTTGGTCGACTTAGTATGGGCTGAGGGCGATCAAATCGGGTTCCTTTCTTGGGGACAGGTTCGGCATAAGCCGGTTTTGTTCTCTTGAAACAAATTGGTTTAGTTAGACCAAATATCGGTTTTATCGGACTTGGGTTGAGTTAGACCGGTCGGTTCAACACTTCAATTAAGTCATGAGTGGTTCGGCCGGACCGACCACCAAATGAGATTTCCGGCTAACGGTTCTCGGAACCGGACGTTGAAAAATACGTGTGGATTGTTGAGTGAGGCAAGGACGTGGGTTTTGTCCCGCTTGTGCCACTATTTTGATTGAGGGGTAGCTCCCCTTGGTTTTCAAATGATCATCCGTTTCTCTATCGATGCGGTCGTTTTCCCCCAATAAAATGGTGACAGGATCCTCATCGTTGTTCCAACATCAATAAGTAAAGCTGGGCTTTACACGACAATGTACCCGACGTACGAAGCATACTCAAAAGGGCAATACGGGCCGCTTTGGTGGATTCCATGACATTTGACAGTGGAGAAACCATACTTGGGATTTATTCCTAAGTACTTGATGAGGAGGTTTTTCACGATAGCTTTCATGAGAAAAAGGATGGCCTCATCAATACTTTTCCGCATATTTACTAGTGAATGACCAAGTTATTCCATCACTTGCTTAATTGTGCCCTTAATTGTTTGATTGTTAATTTAGGTTCCTAGATGCATAGAATTATTGAAATATCCTCCCACTTGGTGCAATGATGTGTGTGCTAGTGAATTTTAGGCCCAAAGTGGAGAGAAAGAGCCCAAGGGAAGCTAGGAAGAACAAGGAAAGCAAGGAAAATGGAGAAAAAGCTAAAAACCCAATCAGCCCTGATGGCGCACCCGTACGCCCCCAATAGCGCGTCCGCGCCACCCTTTTCTTAAAGAGGAAGTTTCCATTGATGGCGCGCCCGCACGACCGAGGTGAAAAGTTTTTTGGGAAGTCAACGAAGACCGCGCGCCCGCGCGGTGAAGGTGGCGCGTCCGCGCCATAGCGTCAGGATACACTTAAATGAAGGCTATTTTGGGGATTTCACGTTTCCGGGCCAAGGCCTAGCCCCTTCCTAAGCCCAATTTGACAACTATAGAGGGGAAACAGCTGTAGACACAACATAAACTCTACCATTAGGATCAATTTTAGTTTTAGAATAATTTTAGGAGAGTTTTTTGGGAAGAATTCCATTTCTCTCATTTTCTATTAGTTTCTTTTGTTGTTCTTCATCTTTAGGAACCCCATCACCAACCAAACTCTTCTTTTATTACTTGCTTTGAGTTTGTTTTGTGGATACTTGTTCTCTTTAATTAATGTAATTCTAGTTTCTTCATGTATTTTGTTCATCTCTACATCTTTCTTGCTCATTAAGTCTAGTTTATTTCTTTCTCTATTTTATGATCCATTGTCACTACATGTTTCTATTGGTTTTGATTGTTGATTCTCTTGTTGATTTACCATATTGATCATCTTGCTTTGCTAATTTCATGGTTATAATCATGCTTTTCTTTTATGCCCACCAAGTGTCTGACGTTTTATTTCTTATAAGTATGGAGTAGTGTTCTTGTGCTTTGGTCATGAGTTGAGGTGTGGATGATCTTAGCCACTAATCCCTAAGGACAAAGATGGGTTAAGCCTCGGGTTAGACTTGTTCCGTTGATGCTAGGCTTTCGCTAGTGATGGATGAGTCCTTAATGAGGTGAACTTGATGGATTATTCGAGTTCCAAGGACCTAGGACCCTCGCACTAGATAAGTTGCCTAGAACTTACGGGACGGGGTTAATTCCGCCCACTCGACTTCTTGACAGAGTGTTGTACTATGGGTTACGTGACAACCATCTATAATTGGGATTAGTGGTGTTCATAGGGACACATTGTACCTCAACTCAAGACCAAACACCTTTATTATCATCAATTCCAGTTAATTCTCCTTGCTCTTTGCACTCAACACACACACAATTGCAACCAACCCCGTTTTCACAACAAAAATTGAACCACGATTCAACTCCTAGGGAGAACGACCCGGGTCTCGTACTCGGTTATTTTGAATTTTGGTTGCAAGCTCTTGCGACACCTTTTTGTTGACGGAACCGCTCCAGTTGCGCATTCATAAATTGTTTGGGTTCCTCTACAAAGATCCTTTCTTGTTTTTCACTGAACAAAAGGAATCTCGAACTAAACTTGTTTGCAAAGCTAGAGTGGCATCATTCCATCAAATGGCGCCGTTGCCGGGGAGTTGAATATGTGCGCCCGATCTTGGTTGTTTGTAAATATGTTCATATTTTAATTGTTTTGTTATTGTAGATAGTTTCTTCTTAAAAAAATGATGATAAATAACATTGTGCAAGGTTGGGGACTGTATCAAGTCGAATGTACTTCAAATAGTGGTAGCGATGGCTACTATAGTTGTGAAGAAGGTATAACACCCCGCATCATTAGTAGTGCCGAGTATCGATAAAAGGACTTCATGGATAAACTCTTCAATGCTTTGGTGCAAGAAAGAAAAGAAATCAAAGAAGCTCAAAGGAAGACAAAGATCCAGTTAGATTTGATGACAAAACTGGCAACTAGTGTTATTGAGCATCTCACCAACTCACCCTCACCATCCCAGGAAGAAGGAGTGCATGATGTGACCCTGCAATCAGGAAAGCAGTTAAAGAAATCACCAGTAGGCAGCACCAAGTCGCACCTAAGGCATCCGAAAGGACTCCTGTGAATGAGGAAGAAACCCACAACGCCTCTGAACCCATAGCCACCATCCCTGATGAAACAACAGCTACAGGAAGAGGACCCACTTCACTGCCCTACCCAACAACTGTGAAGAAACGTCGGAAAGCTAAGATAATAAGCCCACGCATTATTGAGTTGCTGCAGAAGGTGGAAGTAACACTTCCTCTCTTAGAAATGATCCGGCAAGTACCAGATTGCGCAAAGTTCCTCAAGGAAATTTGTACTCATGAGAAAAGGATTGAGGAGTTGGAGCATCCTCAGAACCCTGAGCCGGACTCAGCGGCTGTTGATTTTAAGGTATCGACCGTTCATCTTCCTAGACTTCTAAGGAAATATGGAGATCCTGGCCCATATATGGTTGATTGTTCTATAGGAGATATCTTGTTATGCAATTGCATGTGTGACTTAGGAGCATGTGTAAGCTTTATGCCTTTGTCGATATACAAGAGACTCGCTCTGAACCGATTGGCACAATCATCAGCAAGATTCGTGTTAGCAGATAAAAGCGTTACAACTGTAGCAGGGAAGGCTGAAGACGTGTTACTTCGCATTGGCAAGTTGGTATTTCCGGTCGATTTCTATGTTATAGATATGCCCGAAGAAGATGCTGAAAAGCGAACTTCCATTCAATTGGGAAGGCCCTTCCTTAGAACTGTTAAGTTCATGCTTGATGCCTTCACTGGCACCTTCTCATTTGCCATTGGTGCTAAGCGGATGCACTTTAGTATAAAGAAGTTAACAAAGGAACCTGTTGTTGACTATGTTGAGGAATTTGGTGATGAAATCGACAAGGTGGTAGCTGAAGTTTATCGCAAAAACGCACTATTAGTGCCTGAAAGTGATGATGAGCCTCTTCAATTCTCTGAAGGGACTGATAAGAAAAATGACGAACCAATTGAAAAAGAAGAAAAAGGTGAGACTGCTGAAGGAAAGAATAAAATAGAGTTGAAACCTCTCTCATCATATCTGAAGTACGCTTATCTAAGAGAGGACGAAATGTTACCTGTCATAATTTCTGGTGAACTGTCCAAACAAGAGGAAAACAAGCTTCTAGAGGTATTAAAAGAAAACAAAGGAGCCATTGGTTGGAGTTTGGAGGATATAAAGGGGATAGACCCTCGTACTTGCACTCGCCGAACTTATCTGGAGGAAAATACAAAACTTGTGAGGCAACCACAGAGGAGACTAAACCCCACTATTCTAGATGCGGTGAAAAAGGAAGTTACTAAAGTGCTGAATGGTGGAATCATCTATCACATTTCGGACACTGAATGGGTAAGCCTGGTGCAAGTTGTTCCAAAGAAATCCGGGATCACAGTCATAAAGAAAGGGATAACCAACTGGTGACAGCCTGGATCCAGAACTCTTGGAGAGTTTGCATAGATTACCAGAGGCTCAATCAAGCTACAAGGAAGGACCACTACCCTCTACCGTTCATTGACCAGATGCTCGACTGATTAGCAGGTAGAACACACTATTGCTTCCTTGATGGTTATAGTGGTTATTTTCAAATTCATATAGCTCCTGAAGACCAAGAGAAAACTACTTTTACATGCCCATTTGGAACATTTGTCTATCGCCGGATGCCTTTTGGTCTGTGTAACGCTCCAGCGACATTTCAAAGATGTATGAGTATCATTTTCTCTGATCTAATTGAAAATTGTATGGAGGTCTTCATGGATGATTTTAGTGTGTATGGAACTTCATTTGATGAGTTTCTAGATAGCCTAGCCAAGGTATTGAAGAGATGTGTCAATACAAACCTAGTTTTGAATTTTGAAAAATGTCATTTCATGGTAAAAGAGGGTATTGTGTTAGGGCACATCGTTTCAAAAAAGGGCATCGCAGTTGACCCTGCCAAGGTTAGTGTTATCACTAGTCTACCTCACCCCGCCAGTGTGCGGGATATTCAGTCGTTCCTTGGTCATGCATGATTTTACAGAAGGTTAATTAAAAACTTCAATCAACTTGCACTACCTCTCTCCAATCTATTGCATGAAAATGTTGAGTTCAACTTTGATGAGAAGTGCATTGAAGCATTGAATAAGCTGAAAGCTGCGTTAACCACTGCACCAATAATTAGAGGGCCAAATTGGGAAAATCCCTTCGAAATCATGTGTGATGCTTCCAACTACGCGGTAGGCGCTGCGCTAGCTCAGCGCGAAGGTAATATCCCTTATGCCATAGCCTATGCATCTAGGATTTTAGATCAAGCACATACAGTCAAACTATTCTACTACTGAGAAAGAGCTTTTAGCTGTGATTTTTGCTCTGGAAAAATTTAGACCTTATTTACTGGGTTCTAAAGTAGTAGTCTACTCAGACCATGCTGCTCTGAAGTACCTATTAAAAAAGAAGGAGTCTAAGCCTCGATTGATAAGGTGGGTTCTTCTCTTGCAAGAATTCGACCTTGAAATTCGAGACAGAAGTGGTTCCCAAAATTTAGTTGTTGACCATCTGAGTCGATTAGAGAACCATGAGAAGGATCCAACACCCATTAATGACTCCTTTCCTTTAGATGGGTTACATGTTGTAAATAGAGCAATGCCATGGTTCGCACCAATAGCCAATTATTTGGTAGGTCACGTTTTTCCACCAGAACATTCCAAATCCCAAAGAGACAAATTGAAAAGCGATTCAAAATATTATATCTGGGATGATCCTTACCTATGGAAACGCAGGGCCGACCAAGTAATTAGGCGATGTGTGCCGGAATCAGAATTTCAACACATCCTGCATTTATGCCACTCTTCTGAGAGTGGTGGTCACTTGGGTCGCAAAGAACTACGAGAAAGATTTTGGATTGCGGATTTTGGTGGCCCACACTGTTCCAAGATGCATACCAGTTTTGTAAGAGCTGTCATCAATGTCAAAAGTTTGGGAATGTGTCCAGAAGGGATGAAATGCCACAACAACCAATGTTGTTTTGTGAAATATCTGATGTGTGGGGCATAGACTTTATGGGACCGTTTCCAACTTCAAATGGCTATACTTATATCCTGTTAGCTGTAAATTATGTGTCCAAGTGGGTGGAAGATATCGCGACCCGCACTGACGATGCTAACACAGTTATTTCCTTTGTGAGAAAAAATATCATATGTAGGTTCTGTTCCCCACGTGCAATCATAAGCGATCAAGGTACCCATTTTTGCAACAGAAAGTTGGAAGCAGTAATAGAGAAATATGGGGTAATCCCCAAGGTAGCCACTACGTATCATCCACAAACAAATGGGCAGGCTGAAGTCTTGAATCGAGAGATTAAGAGGATCTTGGAAAAAAAGTCAATCCTAGCCGAAAGGATTGGAGCACGAGACTCAGTGAAGCATTATGGGCCTATAGGACTGCATTTAAGACACCAATAGGCATGAGTCCATTCCGTTTGGTTTATGGCAAGGCTTGTCACCTTTATGTCGAGATAGATTATACGCTCCGATCTCGGCAAGTGCACCGAATCGTACAAGTAATACCATGGTGAAGTGGGTATCGTTCCCACGAGGAATAAAGGACCAAGCAATACTATCTATCAATTATTCTAATGAGATCAAATTAAAACTTTGAGAGAATGATGGTGTGTAACACGAAAATAATAAGAAAACAGGAAGCAGAAAATTACTTTAGATTAAGTCAATAGGGTGAGATGTTAAGAGCTTCGGAGATGTTTTTCCCTTGAGGGCCAATGCATACATTCGAATACCACTTCTAGGTTCTCAGTTATCAAGCACAACGAATCTAGTTTAACCAAGCCCTAATCTCTTAGTAACTTAGTTTCTATTTACCTAATCAAAAGCTAATCTCTTAGTCAA
>JASCZI010182102.1:10601-25462 GCA_036250425.1 Stylosanthes scabra
TGAATAGCTGAGTTTTGGCTTTGCAGTCTTCCAAATGAGGGGCATAAGGCAAAGTGGACCTACTGATTCCAAGTTTGTGCAAGCACTCATTTGCCCCACTTTCAGATTTAGTTAACACACAACTCCAACCTGAATAAAGCAAAGAGACTCTATCCTCATTTTCTTTATCCTTTCTGCTCTTGAAATCAGTAAGCCTCTCTGTTCTCTTAGTCTTAGCATTAACATTGTAGTCTGTTCTTGTCACCATAAGAGAAAAAATAAATCATGAGTCCAATGCATGTAATATTCATTACTGGGTTACTACTACATCCAAATTGATAACTGCAAGAATGTCCCAAGATAATTTAATATTGATGGATCATGCAATGCAAAGAAAGAGTTGGTATAATTTCAAGTTGCTTCAGGTACAAGCCTTAGAATTCATTCATTCATCATAGTCATCAATTGAAGAATCCAGTATTCTTTTTCAACAAGATTAACAAACCATGATCAAACGGTAGAAACAGAAACAGAGAAATAAAGATAATCAAAAGCAGAAGAAGATTGGCTTACTTATGTCATTAGAGTGAGAAAGAGAGTCAGAATGGAATGTTAGATTAAGCATTGAGAATGAGAAGCGACCAATGCCAAGCTGAAAGGTTCCAAATGAAGAAAGAGCAGCCAAGATGAAAGAAGCAAGGCACACTCCAAAGAGGAATCCAACAACACAAACCATACATGGAAATGAGTTTCCCATTTGCAAGGCTCTCATTGAAACTGCTCTCTCAAAAGATTTCTGATTCACTGCCTCCATCCTTCTTTTGGAATTACTGCATAGTAGGCTCCTTCACAATGCTTCAATGGCAGATAAAAAGGCTATGAAATGAGTGAAGTTTGAAGTTTCCATCAAAGGCTATATTCCCATAAGAGATGGAAAGACTAAAGAGGCCCATGATGTTGATGGAACAAGAAAAGCATCACTGCTATTTTTGTATGATGCTAAGAATAAGGAAATAGAATTCAAATACATAGTTTTCTAGTAATCACTACTCACTAATTAATCACCCAAGAAAAGAAAAGAAGTATATTTAATATAATATGGCATAAGTGACTAGTTTTATCTTTGAAGTAAAGTTGTGAGGGGAAGAAGAAGAAGAATCAAGAATGTGATGTACCATGAGAAAGAAAACAACACAATCCGTGAAACAAGATAAGAATGTGAGTGGAGACAGCTTTTAGCAGAAACAGTGATTGTGATGATGAGCCCAATTTCTTACCTGCACACCCTTTCTTTCTTTCTTGTGCTTTTAATATTATTATTAATAATAATTATATTGTCTAGTCCAAGTCCAAGGGATGAAGGGAGTGAGTAATGCCAATCTCCAATGAAAAAAAAGAAAGAAAGAAGGAAAGAAGGTTTGATTTTTTTTTTTTTTTTTTGGTGACAAAAGAAGGTTTGATTTAGTGGCAACTGGTGAAATTGCCACTTGTTATGTATATTCAGATTATTATTATCAGTTATCACTCACTCATAATTTATGGCTCTATGCTATGTTGCTATGGCTGGTCCCCTCTCACATTTCTAGATGTAACCTCCCTAAGCAGAACCAAAAGCCTCCAATTAAGTAATTCTTTCTGGTTTCTTTAAACTTATTATTAATTACAGCAGCCATTCATCTAATTGTTATCTTGGATTTTGAATATGGAACTGAAGGAATGGAACCACACACAAAGTTTCCATGCATGCTATATTGAGTTTCTCTTTTTGAAAATTTATGTGATAAGCTTAATTGTGATTAGTTAAAACAAGATGAATACACAGAGTTGTTCTCTTTTTTGAGAGGGTAAAGCTAAACACAAGTGCTCTTGGCTGTGATACACTTTTCCTTTATTCTTTCTGCTTTTTAATTATGCTTATTTATTTTTATTTCTAATGTAATATTTTGATTCCGTCTTATGATAAAAATTATTAAATGGGGTTAGATAGTTGGATGGTGGTTTAATTTTGGATCTTGAAATAAAAAATATTAATGCATGATAATGATACAGTAGTATTTCTTTTGGGTTAAATTATTTTTGAATTTTTTTATTCACTTTATATACTATAGTCTATAATCACAAAAAATATTAGGTGTGATATTAGTAAATGAGTTTATTTTAATGTATTGATAATGTAAAAAAATTTTTACTGTCATTTAATCATATTTATGTATTTATATTATTTTAAAAATAATAAATTTAAAAATTAATTATTTTTTATGACGTAAGTAGATGTATGTATCAAATTTTTTTAGGAAATTAAATTCTTAATAAATAAGGTGTACGTGTAATTATTTTTAAGGATGAGCAGAATATAATTGAGTTGATTAAAGTAGCCCAAAATCCAAGTAATATGATGGGTGCTTTTGTTTTCGTCAATCTTTTTTCATTGGGAAATGAGATGGGAATGGACGTATGAGAGAAAAGTGAGAGAAGCTGCATGGATTTGGAGTCCCAAAAGTTTGTCATCTAAAATTCCTCTTACTTTGGCTTTTTTTCTAATATAATCTTGTACATCTAATTTCATCCCATCATTCAGTCAAATTCGTGTATTTATATGAGTTTGAAAATAGTAAATTTAAAAATTAATTACTTTTAATAATGTGCCTAATTAAATATATGAATAAAACTCTTTTATAATTACAATCATGGAAATTAAATTCTAACTTGATATACAATTTGTTGCTTAATTTAATGAAGAAAGATGAAACCATATTTGAAAATCCTATTAATTAGCACAGTTGCACCAACCGAAAAAGTAGTTCAAGAAAAAAAAAAAAAAAAAACTCCGGTGATAGTTAAGACTTGTATGTTGGTAAGTTTAATCCTATTAATGGTTAAATTTTAACAATAAAAAATTGTCAACGATGATATTAAATAGTGCTAAATATTAGTACTTGTTTATTTTAAATATAATTCAATGGAATTTGAAAATGTCAACTAAAAACCAACTTGTTTTTTGTTAATATCAATTTTTTTTTAAAAAAAATTTTTTTACCCTAAATTCTAAATCCTGAATTTTAAGTTTTAAACATTAAGTCTTAACATTAAACTTTCTAAAAAATGAGAATAAAAAAAGTTTATATTAAGAAATTGAGAAATAAATCAAATAATTATACCACTTTTTTTTCTACAAATTTATGTAAATATATAATACAAAAAATTATGTGAGGAGTGACTGTATCAAAAAATAAGTGTGGCCTTATATCTCACTAACAAATTAACTAATGATAATAAATTAAAATTAATTTCCTATAGTTATTCTTTTATTAAACTTTTTGAACTATGTATATCCAAAGGAATTTGAACTATGTAGACCAAAACATATTCAAAATTATTTTAGTTTTTAGCCTTGATGGAATATGAGTTATTATTTACCAATTATTTGTGTCAAAAACAGGTGTATGAACTATGAATAATGGAAGTGAAGTGAGTGGTCAAAGCTGTTTTAAGTAGAGTCCACATAAATGGGTGGGCCCAGATATAGACTCGAATCATAACGGTCGAATTTGAAATGCTCCTTCTCCTTCCTTTCTTTTCTCTTCCATTTCTGTTTCATCAACACACTCTCCGCTTTTTTTATTCCTATGATGGCCTCTTTTTCTCTTTAGAAAGTCACCTTTTTTTCTTCTTCTTTTTCTCAACTATATCTAATCCATGATGAAGTGCTTTCTACCTGCTTGTTTTGGTTCTTCCAAACGCTCTAAACGCTCCAAGGAGTTGACTGAAAACTTGGATGCGAAGGGAAGCAGTGAAGAAGAGACACTTGGAAGGGTTGTTGAGAAGAAAGATGAACACCATGGAGATGGAGAAGGAGAATTTTCAGAGTCGTTGTTTTCTCTCTCAATTGGATCCACAAAACAGATTTCTGCTGCTCAAAAGGTTGATGCTACTGAAGTTAACAGTCCAATGCAGCAACTGCTTCGAGTTCGAGTTGGAGAGGAGGATTCTGAAGCATTAGGATCAAGCACACCAACTGCTCGGGAAAATGTTCAAGGGAATTGCATTGCCATAGAGAAGGTGAATCCTGATGAAGAAGAAGGTGATGTCAATGTCAATGTCAATGGAATTCAACAAGAGTCTTCGGAGTCATTGTTTTCGCTTTCGGTTGATTCTAGGAAACCGGTTTCATTGGCTGAAATGGCAGAGACCGAGGTTAACAGCCTGAGGCAGGACAGGGAAGAAGAAACTCAAGAAAGGATTCATGACGTTTCCTCGGTGCTGAATCCAATTGAGAATGTTGCTACACAAGGGAGGGTGGCCAAATCCAGATTGCTCAAGTCACCGAAGAATGATGATAAAGAAAACATTAACAACTCAGCAGTGGAGAACATAGCAATATCCCTTAGTCCAGAGCCAAATATGAAGCTCTCAAAACGCAGAGCAAGGCAGAGAGTGAATGATAAGAAGCAAGAGATTGGCGTGGACACCAGCCTATCCAGCTGGTTGGTTGAACCGGAAGGCACGCCTCTTCCGGTGGGAGAAGAGACACCAAAGGGGGGAAGTAGAGGATCCCCATGGAGTAATGAGGATAGACCAATTCTAGGAGCATTGACAGTTGAAGAGATCAGGATGTATTCCCTATCAAGATCTTCAAGAAGGACTAGAAGCAAGAGCCCCGACGAGACGCCCATCATCGGTACTGTTGGCAGCTACTGGACTCATACTGGTCAGGACATGGATTCAAACTTGAGCACCAGTGGAAGAAAGGTAATACTACATTTAGTGTTGTAACTTGATAATTAGGTTAGGTAGTTGATATAAGAATGATTTAGGGTTTATTGAAGTTTTATTCACCGGAGAATTGCTTGTGTTGCAGGATACAAATCTGAAATCAAATTCTTCAACATTGAAAACAAGACTAGAAAGAGCGTTCGAAGAAAGTGCTTGTCAAGTTTGAGCTCGTGTCTCATGGTTCGTATGTTCTTTCGTTGTGCATGAAGCGTGGTTAACCCTAGAAGAATATGGTTCATTTTTTTTAATAGAAAAAGATTATCCTGATGAGTATATTGTTCAGTTCTTTTTTAGCATTTGAGGCGTACATCGTTTGAGATTGTAAGCGCAAGTACAATTAAGAACAAGCAGATCATGCCTTTTAAAACAAAATTCTCAATTGTTATCTTTTTGCTTTTTGCATTAGTGTTTATTGCTTTATAAGTAACATACATACATAGATACAATCATGCTCGTTATTGCTAGAATTGTATACGTATTGAGGGAAATAACAAAAATGATTCCTCCTCTGCATCTCACCCAGCTTACTAACGGTGAAACCATCCCTACATAGACGAGACTAAGAGAGATATACATATAACTAAAAACATAATTGGGAATCTTGTAAACCATTTTACTCATTAGAGGGTGGAGTTGTAGCCACGTGGGACCTAGACATCATGAAATAGTCTCCTTATCTGCTCAACTGTTGCAGGGATCAGCGTAACTGGGCAACGCTTATACTGCAATGAGGAACCACAATAAACAAAACAAATGAGCAAATAGAAGTGATAAACTGTTGACATCACAATCGTTAGGTCCGGCCAACTCTTGCAAGATTGAATTCTCACCTGTGTAATATACTTAAATATGCAAGCATAGCAAAAGACGAAGCCTGAAACTGTAACTACTGATGGATTTGCACGCTTCTGTGAGCACAAGGGGCAAATCGTTCTGTCAGATGGCAACGGGATTCCCTCCTTTGCTAGCTGGTTGTATTAATATATATTAGCCAGTGGCCAAACACAATTTTTTGAATGGTTCATAAGAAGGATTCAAGTAGATATTCGGTCAATATGATTCAAACAACAATTATACATGTATAGAAGTGCACTGATGAAGAAAGAGGATGGAATACAAAACGTTTATTCACCTTTGGTGGAGGAGGAGGAGGGGGTGGAGGATATACTGTCGGGGCTGACATTCTCTCCTCGGCTGACTGATACCACCATTCCATCATCTATATGTTCCACAAAAATTACGTGTTAGTGATTGTGCTCTTGTGCAACTAGTAGGTTCCTCAAACTAATATATTTAACTGCACGTCACTGGTAGACTACTTAAGTACCACTTGAACAGAAGAATTTGAACACAGATCACTCAAAGATTTTCTGAACCACCAAGGCAATGGTACCAACCCAAATTCTGTTGGCTATACCATGCTGAGTGTTGTTCATTTTGTTAACTTAAAGAAAACTAAGCCAACAAACAATATATAAAACAAGCTACAACACCACCTAAGTTTAAGAAGATTGTTAACCTTGGCTTATTGTTTTACTATATTAAGTAAGAAAACTTATGAGGAAGGAAAAAGCCATCTCACTTTAAAGAAGAACACAGCTGCGATCAAACCAGTTTGTGCATAATCCAATACAGTGTACATACAGCTGAGCAGTGCCCCTTGCAAAGTCTGCATTATGACATATATCACATAATCATAAGATGATTCATGCGGGAAAAGCATAACATTTATTCAGAGTCGAGATTGAAAAGGTTGAAATGAAGGTATTATATTTGTATGCTAGTCTACAATTACATAGGCAGAATAATATGAATAAAATAAAAAAATATGACACTCTTAAAGAAAAATCATTAAGGGGAAGGATCACTTATTTTCAAAAAAGCTTTTAATGTTTTAAATACAAAATAAATTAATCTAAATTAGCATTTAATTGATACATACCTTCAACCATTGAGGACCACGAAGTCTCTCACGTTCACGGCTACGTATCTTTGAAATCCTAGAAGACGTATCCATCTATCATGACATGAAAGGAATAAAGTCCAATTCAGTGATACAACAAGAAATGCAAAAAATGCAAACAACATATCTATTCTCATTCACCCGCACAAAACAGCACTCGATTACATAAAAGTAATATAGTATGACAGACACCCTAAATCTGTACCATCTCTTGCCCTGTAGCTCGGCAGACTTGAACCCCAAGTGCATGCAGTGCAAGTGAGTAGTATCCAGTGGCATCCAAAAGGTATAATAGCTGGTAAGCAAATTGCAAGCCTGCAGTGACATTGTTAAGATACTGGGAATCAATTATAATCCGAAGTCTCGGCCGAGACAGCCACTTCAATAAGACAGCAGAACATACACACACACATACATACCCTCCGTAGTAGCATGTAGCCAAGGGTAGCAAAACCCCACAATTTTTTGAAGTCTCTTCCTGAGGCGTTCCCTAAGAGATGCATTGGCATCAGAATCCAAGGCTCCCCTGGACAATGGAGAGTCCTCTTCAAAGCTGAGGGTGGAATCAAATCCTTCATTTTGATCATCACCCCAGAGGGTAGCCTGCAGTCTAGCTTCACTTTCTCTGTTGTAGACTGAATGCAACTTAGACTTCAAATAGGGCAACACAACCTAGAAACACGCGCAGATTAAGCTAGCTACAACAATGACGATGTCCAATTGAAGGAAATTAGGAAGAAAGAGAGAAAATAGGGTTTACCAGGAAAACAACAGAGAGAACTTTCTGGCGCCTTTGGAGAGCTGAATTTGGAGGAGGGTTATCGGAATCGGGGGAAAGGGAGGAAGCGTGAATGTTGAGGGCAACATTGGCGGGTCTTCGTCGGAGACCGTAGAGAGATTCAGCGAAGGAAGCATCAGTGGTTCGTAAGCTGTGAGTTTCGAGAACGAGCATGAGGAGGGCGAAGGATTCGTGTTCGTAGTCGAGGAGGCGGTGGAGGAAGGGGCGGCGGAGGGCGAAGACTCCCAAAGAGTAAGTGAGGGCGGCGCGTAGGCTGGCGGGGAGCTGCTGGGCTGCCGCCATCTCGAAGAAAGTGGGGCGGCTGCCTTGCCCACCCACCTGAAACAACATATTTTCTTATTCTTTCTTTCTTTCCGTGTTTGAGTTGCACCGCCTTTCGTCTTTATTTATATATATGTTTAGTTAAAATTCATTGATGATTACTGACTCTGATTGAAGATTGTTCGTTGGCAGGGATGGAAGAATACTCGGTGATTCTACTACCGAAACTAACTCGTCTCACAGGTCACTTCTTCAACCACTCTTACGCAGTTTATTATCTCACTCTTCTATATCTTAGAATGAATTAAAATAAATGAAATAAAAAATTTTGCTATATCTTCTTCTTTCTTCTTTTTTTTTTTTTTAAATTAAAGCGTATAGTCCAAATAGGCCTTATTAAAAAAATAAAAAATAAAACTATAGATGCCGTTACTAATCTAATGTCTAAGATTATCCATTGAAAAAAAAAATTATAGATGCAAGACTATGGGAAAGGCTTTATTATTTGATAAAGTTCTAAAAATAGTAAAAGGTGTAAAAATTTAAATATTTAACTCAGTTAAATCATATAACGATAAAAAATTATGAACAATGCTACGGAACCAACGTTAGGGAGCCACTAGAAAGCGAATAATTAAGTTATTATTCAAAATTTATATGAGTTATCATCCGTAATTCATAGATTAAGTTATCATTCAAAATTTATATGAGTCATTATTCGTAACTATGTTGGCTCCCTATTGTGCATAATATGTTGGCTTTCTAGTCTTTTTTAAAAATTATAGATGCAAGATTATGGGAAAGGCTTTATTATTTATTATTTAATATATTTATATAACGATATTGTTAGATGTGCATTTATTTTATCCAACCAAATCTAACTAAATCATTTATTTTTATATCAAACAAAAATTATTTCAATACAAATAAGTCCATAAAAAGAATTTTATTGTACTCCTCTTGAAATTTAATTTATCTTGAGTGAATCTGCTCAATTTTGTTTGATTAGACAATAAAAACTTCATATAGAATAGAGATAAATTATTGATAATCTTAATAAAGACAGACAGCATGTCAAATATACATTAAAAAAATATCTATTTTCAACGCATTTAACGTATCAGAACATTTTTAACAAAGTGCTTTATTTGGAAGCGAATTTAGAAACCAATCACGCTCCGGTAAAAAATCTCAATATCGTATTCGTTTAGAAGAAAAATAAAAATTGCGTTTTCATTATGGTCTTACAGAACGACAATTGCTTAAAATCTAGGCTTGAATCAACTATGAATTTATGATATCTGTTTGCATATTCGTTGAACAATTAATCAGATAGATAGAATAGATACTCATGTAATCAATTTAGGCTTGGCAATGTGGTAGGTTTTCATGCTGCTCGACCCGCCCTGCTTTAATACATAGACAACCAGCCCCGTTTCGTTCGTCCCGCGGATAATGAAAGCTTATATCCTAATTCAAGTTGAATATTTAAATATTTAACTCAGTTGAATCATGTAAAACTTGAGTTGAATTAAATAAAATAATATATTTATATAACGGTATTGTTAGATGTGTATTTATTTTATCCAACGAAATCTAACTAAATCATTATATCAAAGAAAAATTATTTCGATGTGAGATAATGCAAAAGATAAGATCGAAATGAATTTCTATTGATATCGAAATGGTTGTAGCCAACAATAACCAATAATATATATTTGAAAAAAAATGATATTTTTTATTTTATTTTGTTAAACAATTAACCGTTAAAAAGTTATACCGGTTTGATTGATATGTCGATCCTTTAATTGATTTGTAGCCAATCGATTTTTTCTTTGAATAAGCCAGTCTGATCCGATTCTTAGAATCATTCTATGTAATTCAAAAAGATAAAAATTTGTTGGAGAACAAAAGTTTTAAGTTTTAACTTTTAACTGAGTTAAATAATTCGCCCAAAAAAATCATTCTATGTAATTGCAAATAATAACAGTGTGAGTGTTTAGGTGTTTCCTCCAAATCCAATTTGTTTACTTAAATAGACTTTGGATTCGCAAAATGTGACCTTAGATATATAGCTTTGGTTATTGCCATCGAGTTCTTTCCAACAAGAACAAATGCTCATATCAACTAAATTAAAATAGACAACTTTTCTTAAGTGGCTTTCTCTTAAATCCAATCTCATTTTCATCTTGCAAAACAAAAGAAATTATTATTTACAAATTTCATTCTCTGAATAAGAAGTAAAAACTTAAGGGTAACCAAATAATGAAAGTTGTACAAATAACTTGTAGAGTCCTGTAGCTGAGTGAAGAAATTGATGACTGAACTTGTGCTGCATTATGATTTATGCTTGTTGCCAGTTGCCACCCTCAGTTTCCATTTACCTTCATCCTGGAAAAGCCCCTCTCTGTCTGTATCTGCACCAAAATGACCTTCATGTCCTCAATTCACATGGAAAACAATTCAGTAACAAAGTTAAAAAGGAAAGACAATTATGAACAAGAAAAGGAAAAGATAAACCTCAAAAAAGAGTCCACATTGCTATCAAGTTAACCTTATAAAGACAAATTTAAAGTTCAAAGTTCAAACATCCCTGGATCAAATAAAACTTCTAGTTTAGTTTAACAGGTTCAAGAATATACAACAAATTCCTGGAGTAAAATTTCCAATTGCAAATTTTATCCCCAAAACAATGAAGCCAGAAGCCCACAATCTTAGGCATGCATAGCAGCATTAGCTGCTGTTCAATTCTGAGGATATTTCATTAAAGATAAGCATTAAAGTTCATTCATTCATTCATTCCAGGCTCCAGGCAAGAACAGTTCTGCTTTTGTCAACTCTTTTCAAGTCTTGACCCGTTTTGCGAGTGGTGCAGCACACTGATCATCATCCACCTTGTGTTCATTGCTAACTTTAGCTTCATCTTCCATTTTCTGGTTTATGCTTTCATCCTGAGAACTTTCTCCAGGCACTGCTTTCGTGATGCAACTTTCGCTTCCTAGTTTCTCATTTTGCTCCTTTGGAGCTTCTGAGTTGTCTTCTTGAGGATTTGGCGGCGGAGCAGAAGGCTCGTCCAAGGGGGAGGAGGAGGAGTCCCTAAACTTGCTGTCTCCCATCTCTCTCTGCTTCTCAAACATCATCTGGAGGCGCTTCCCTTGGTTTTCTATTTGAATCTGCAACTTCCTTTGGATCTACATTACAGGTACAACATCATGATATGCCAAAACTTGTAGTAAAGAGCAAGCAACAAACTTGAGGTGCAGACACACAGTCTCCAGTACAAACGAATTACCTCAAGTTGCTCGTGAAGCCGCTTCTGGAGTTCCATTTGCAACCGCAACGCCTCGGTGATCCCCTTACTCCTGCAACCAAAATCCCACGGCTTGTTTATGAGAATTCTTCTTAGTTTCAATGGCAATAAACCACACAGAATAATTGTTTTGTATTTGAAATAAGAGCAATGAAGAACAAGAACTCACGTTTTCAAGTCTAGAGATTTCATTTCTTCAATTGAACTCAGCTTTTTCTCAGAAGTTCCTGCAGATAGAGATGATGAGACTCTCACTCAGACTATTGGGTTAAACATAGTGTTAAGGAACTGTAATGAAGACCAAAGCAAAAAGAGGATGCATTTGATATTGAAAACAAAACATCTTTCCTCATTTCTTTTTAGATAAGCAAGCCACAATAAAAACATACCAAAAGGAAACCTGGTTATATGAACGATAGAACCGAAAAGTAAACTTTCACATACCTTCTGGAGTCTCAGGTTTGTACCTGGCCGTTCTATACTTCTGAAATCACAAATAATGTACAAAAGGTGTTACATTAAATAAATTTACTCACAAGCTATTTAAGTGGAAGGGGAATGCAATATACCTGTAGGTGACTTTTTACATGGTAGATTGTAAGGCCCTTAACTTTCATGAGGTTCAAGACCCCCTTGGGAGTAGCCTCTGCATGTTGATGAACACCATGAGATGACAAGGAAAAAAAATCAACTGAAAAGGTCCCTCACTGTGAGACTATGGAGAAGTAAACATACTCTCGCCGCCACCAAGCTGATTCACCGCTTCCACAAAGGCCTCGTGGAGTTCTGGTGTCCAACGCATTCGAGGCTTCGTCTGGGATGCAGTTGATGGAGAACTAGGAAGGCCTTTAACTTCTCTAGATGGTACATTCTGCGGATGTAAAACCTGGATGGGGTGCATCAAAAGGGTAGGACTAGGATAAATTTTCAGAACTCATACTATAAACATAAACAAAATAAGATAAGAATCATCAAAGCATTCTACTTAGTGCATCATATAACTCAACATGTTCAAGTAATTTTAACAGTTAATTAATCTTGCAGTATTTATGCAAAACCAGTTAAAGAAACAAACAAACCTTTGGTTTTGGTTCTAATTCGTTATCATCAGCAAGAAGCTGACTCCAATTTGGGTCATAAGAATCATCAATTGACATTAACTTATCAACCCACTCCCCAAAATCAGATTTTTTGACATTGTCATCATTTATATAACAAGCACCATTTTCCACCTGATCATTCTGGACTGAAACATTCTCAGGGAAACCAAGCATATCTTGAAACGGATCCGGTCCCCAGGAAATATCGTCGCTTTCTTGAGGTTGGGAAATGAATGATGCTGAATGTAGCTCAGAAGACACACTGTCTTCACCTACTGTCTGTGAAATAAAGGGAGAAGGTTGATGCTGCCTTTCATGCTTTGAAGCTGAAGAAAAAGGGACAACGCCGGGGGACGAAAACGTGTGTCCGGCACTTCTGGTATTGGAATTCGACGGTGTAGATTGCATCGAGGATGGATTCGCAGTCATTTCTCTTACAGGCGAAAGCTGAAACGAATCTGGGGGCTTCATGTACTTGTTATCCAATGGTGTTGGGAGAACAGGAGAAGATGAAGACATAGCACTCAAAACCTGATTTCAAAATAACAAAGCAGATTCTGTGTCAACTAATCAACAACAACCAATGACAGTTACCATTACCACCAACATATTTGGACAAAAAATACAGCAGCTTCCTTGCTGATCCTCAAAGAACCAAAGTTGAAATCACAAAATCACACAAAAACAGATACAAGTAATGCAACATGGTTATCCAATATACCAATATTTAGGCTAAATTCGGCATAATAAATAAAATGGGATAACAAATATAAGATTCGGCAAAGTCAATCTTATAACTTCCAAAAAAAAAAAATTACTATTAATGAAGATTCCAACCCCTAAGAGAAGTTCACATAAAGGGGAAAGAAAAAACAGTTCCAGTTGGCCTAAAAAGTCTTCATAAGAAGCAAGCAAAACTAATGGACAGAAACATAGACATACATACACATACGTGGCAATTATGAGAAGCCATTCAACATTAAGCTACTCAAACACCAAACTTAGTGAAAAATACCAATAAATCCTGGTGACTATAACTTATCACCAGTTCTTCCTTATTAGTAATAATTTGCAATAAATTCAAGGTTTTTATGGTCATACTAAAAACAAAATGGAAAAAAAAAAAAAAAGAAAAGAAAAGATTATAAGAAAAGAGTCTACTTCAAGCATCAGCTTCTTTTTTTACCAAGATGCGGCAGAATACAGAGTTTGCTGACCAATTTCAGTGGTGCCATCAAATCTGAATCCGCCATTAAAAACATTGACAAGTGTCACCAAGAAAACAAAAAAATTCAGAATTTCAGAACCGCCACAAACCCACAACTCTTTTCAACAACAAATCACAAAAAAGAAAGACCACCATCTATGAGACTATGACCAGAACAGATCAAGACACACTCTCAGATTTGAACAAAGAAATTTGCCAAATTAATAGATATGAGCTGAAATTAATTTACCTTATCCAAAAATAAATCCAACCCAACAACAATAAGCAAGTGACAGCTGACCCCAACAATTAAAAATCAAGACTTTTGGAAATTTACAAAAGTGGTGTATGGATTAGGCACTTACCTATAAAAATGATTATGTGGGAATTAAGAGAATATGAAAAAGGTGGGAATCCAAGGCTAGATTTTTGAGGTTAGGCTATGGTTGTTTTGTGGTTAAGGTATGCTATAACAGAAAACAAAACAAGGTTGAGAGGAACACAGAAAGAGTTGTATTGCATATTGCACACGTATTTTGGGTTTGTCGTGTTTCACTCAAACAAACAATCTCGGAACCCAAACTCGGTCATTTTGTTTTTTTTTTTATTTTCATCATCTCATCATCTCTCTCTCTCTCTCTCATCAGAAATCAGTATTTCTCTCTCTTGTCATTGGCCAACTGAAACAAGTTTGCTATCCTGCGCCACTCACACGTGTGCCTCTTCTCTTGTTCATTCTCCACCGTCCGATTCGGATTCATTCACAAGCTTTTGTGTGTGTGACTCTCTAATCCTTTTCCTAACTTCTATTTGCATTTTGCAACTTGTTGACTTTAACAAATGTAAAGCAAATAGTGACATGGAAAAAAAAATTGAATAAATAATGTACAAATTTATGTTTTTATCAAATTTAGCACCGAAATTTTGAATATAAAATATTTAAATCATAGTAAAAAAAATAAAAAATATTTTTTGGAATAAATCATGGATATATGTACATGTACCTTTAAAAAATTATATGTATATTATAATATATAGTTTTCTTTATTTAATTAAAATGGGTAAAGTGTTTGTGGATTTATTGGCTGCTGATGATTTGAAAGGGTGGTAATGAACGGTGTTAAGTGAAGAGTGATGAAATTGTGAGTGTGGGATGGGTCCAAAATGGTCCAATCAAGGTCGCTGGTCATTGTCTAATTTCTTTTTGAATGGTGGTGATTCCTACCTCACTACTTGCTACTCTATGTCAAATTTGCAGAAAATGAAAGAAAGCTATGCCTTATGTGCTGTATTTTGGTTTTCCATGGTGGTATCTATCATTCAAACAGAGACTCATCATTTCTTGGTTTTACTTTACTTTTATGGGTAAAGGACATATGTGCCCCCGACCTTTTAAAATGCGTACATTTGTGCCCTCCACAATTGCGAAATACGGGACGGTCCCCCACCTTCGAGAAAACGGGACGCCG
>JASCZI010182103.1:3925-25434 GCA_036250425.1 Stylosanthes scabra
TACAAGACTTTCACCAAGCTATTAAGCCACTCCACTCGAAGTAGTCCCAACTTCAAGATTTTCCTTGAGTGCTTAATAAGACAATAACCCACTCCACTCGAAGCAATCCCAACTTTAAGATTTTTCTTGAGTGTTTATTGTACTCTTGGAATCCTTATCGACTATAGTGTAACAACAAGCCTCACCCTTGGAGAATCACACTCCAAGTCACTCAAACAAAGAAAAGTAAAAATAATAGAAGAATGATTACAACTCTCAAATAGAGTGGATGATTACAATTAAAACTCTATGAATCAAAATGTGTGTATCTCTCAAATTAGTGTATAAAAACACTTTGGAAATGTTATAGAATTGAAGTATAATCACAAGGAAGCTTAGAATTAATCAAGTGTATGAAATGAGGCTTCAAACCATCTATTTATAAGCATCCCAAGCAATTTAGCCATTGTGAATAGTAATTCACTGTTCACTAGCCGTGGGAACAGTAATTTACTGTTCACTAGCCGTGGGAATAGTAATTTACTATTTACTGGCCATAAAAACGTATTTTTACTTTTTACTGGCCGTAAAAACGTATTTTCACTATTCACAAAAGACATAGATATATCAATCTGAAGCTCCGGACGTTAGCTTTCTAACGCAATAAGAACTGTATCATTTGGAGTTTTGTAGTTCAAGTTATCATCATCTTAGTGCACAAAGGTCAAGTTTGACAGCATGCACCAAACTTTAAAGCAGCTAACAAGTTATAAAACTTTTACGGCCATAGTTTTCGTAAAACCTTTTCTTTAAAAATATTTTCTTGTGTGTGTGTGAGAGAGATAATGAACTTTGATTTTTGACAAGAAGTTTACCTAAATCCTAAGATACTAAATCGTCTTCAAAGCTTGAGGATTCGTCTTCTTGTCTTGTTATTTGCTTCCAACGCTTATCCTCAACTTCAATGTTTGTCTTGACGTCGTTTGCATCTTTTAACGCTTATCCTCAACTTTAATGTTTGTCATTCATCAAAACCTAATCAAATGAACTTATACATATTGTAACATGGTTAACAAGTCATTGCTTGGCAAAGTCATAGAAGGTTCTGCAAAATTGTGTGGGAACAAATTCGACCGAAATTAGCAAAGCTCCACTTGAGTTGGTTGACCAAGCTTCTCCATAGAAACTTGCTCCTGAGCTTGCTAAATCTGGAAAACTTTAAACCTATGGTTACGTTTTTACTTGATCTCAAGAAGTAGCAACTTTCTGTGTTAATCGACCACTATATCAGTAGCTGCAGTTGCCTGATATATTAAGAGTCAAACAAAAGAAAATAAGTGATGATCAAGCAGATTTGCACAACAATATTCAGTTAAAAGCACCTTAACCAACAACAACAAAAGGAATCGATTAAGCAATAGTGACAACAGATAGCATACATTCCAGGCAATATAAAATCTATCTAATGAGTATATTTCTATAACTACCAATTATCCAACTCGAGATACAGGCCTCAATTCCTCAATTTCTCAAATAAGCTCTAGATACAAATCACGAATTAAGATCGGAATCATTGACTATTCTAATTTCCAAATTGGATTCATCCTATACATATTTTTTTAGACATGAATGACTGTGGCATTTCCTAATATCGTATGATGTCATCCATTGTTTACACTAGTGATAACCATTATCCTTCAAGGCATTTATAATTTTAATTAGTTAATTTCATGAACATACAAAAACTTAATTAGTTTAATTTCAGTTAGTACAAACACTAATAGGAAAACAAAAATAGAACATAAATAAAGAAGGATTCACCAATGAATTTGCATGATAAAGAGTGACCCACTAAAGGAAAAAAAAAAACAAATTATAAAAATAAGACGATTGCAGAGTATCTTACAGCAAGGGCTCCACAAGTAATGGGCAAACTGCTATTTCAAACACAGCTTTAATTTTTTCATTTGGGCCATCTGAAAGGTAAGAGAGAGCCCATCACATATCCGTTAGAACTTCTTCATCATTCCAGTAAATGAACCCTGAAGAACAGTGCAAAGCAAGCTATACATGGTAGAGATCTAATTCAAACATTACAAAAACAATAGAACAAAAGACAAGATAAGAACATGAAATGATGCAGAATAGTGAAAACAAATTCAAATGTAAACTAATTTTATAGATATAAATGATCCAAAAGCCTGACACTCCAGATTTAATGCAAATGTCCGAAACCTGTTCAAAAGGTGTTGGCCGCCTTCCACCGCAGAAAATAGACAAAGTTCATGTAGCATTCCTCAACATAAAGAGATTTAAATATCATCCATGAGTGAACCATGACTTAGAACAAGATCCGTATCTATAAAGGGAATCACCAGCAACGTTACATAAGGCTCATACTGCCTGTTAAGAACAATTGATGCAAAAATTGTCGGAAAATAGAGAAAGAACCTTTATTTCAGAAGAAAAAATAAACAAATAATAAATTAAATACGAGATTGTGTTATTACAAAAAGAAAAGGAATCAATCAACTTAAAACTGCCAAATAATCAGTGAATAACACAGTAGAGTTCATAATATTTAAGATAAAAATTTAGGAATTATTTTTCTTACAATTAGAATTGGCTTCTATTCACTCCAAAAATAGACAATTCATGTGAATCCTTATGAATTGAGTAAGAATTAATTAATAAAGAGAATGAGAATGCATTTGGAAACGAAAAGTTTATTATTTTGAGCAAAACAAATAAAGGGAAGGATCTGATGCTGCCATGGCTTGTGAGAAATGGGGATTTTGAGGGACTAGGGATTCAAGAAGATGATAAAGAAAAATGGACCGTATAGAGGAGGATGGACTGGAGCGAGATGGATTCAAATGAATAATTTATTTATTGCAAGGACAAGATTTATTATGCAAACTGAACTAGGCGTTAGTTTTTCCTTTTTTATTTTTTTTTGGGATTTTGAAATCTATATGTAAAAGAATCATGTACTTAAACCAACTCTTCGGGAACAAAATAAAATTAGTATATTTTATTATTTAAGGGGTAATGCTATTGGAACAAGTGGTTTTGGCCAACCAAGTGCAATCAAGTGGTTTATTTCTATGCTAAATAGAATATTATTTCGGTGTGAAATAATATAAAAAAGTGCACCTAAATAATGTTTTATTTGACACCGAAATTATCTTCTATTTAGCATAGAAATAAATCACTTGGTTGCACTTGGTTGGCGAAAACCACTTATTCACATAGAATTATTGTTATTTAAGCCTGTTTTTGAGATTTAAAATTTTTTTTATTACAATTATTGGAATGATCCAACGATTAAAATTTTTAATGTCAGTTTGGATTGACTTTAGTATAAAGATCCTTTTTACTATATCGTATTCAACAATATCTTTAAGGGTAATGCTATTTGAACAAGTGATTTTGGTCAACCAAGTGTAACCAAGTGGTTTATTTCTATGCTAAATAGAATATTATTTTAATGTCAAATAGTATAAAAAAGTGCACCTAAATAAAGTTCTATTTGACACCGAAATTATCTTCTATTTAGCATAGAAATAAATCACTTGGTTGCATTTGGTTGGTGAAAACCATTTGTTCACGTAGAATTATTGTATCTTTAATTAATAGAAACTGATTTTATTTTTGTTTTTTTAAAAGCAAAATATTGTTGATTTATTAAAAAAACACATTATTTTAAAAAAAAAAAAAACATACAAATGAGTCAAAAGTGACGAGAAGTATCTTTCTCTTAAAAAAAAAAACTTTTTTCTTAAAAAAAAAACAATCACAACCATAACCTAATTCATTTAAGTTTTACATTGTAATTTCTTTAAAGGTAGTTTTAGAGGTCAAATAATATTAATTCCTAGATCATCCAACAATTTAATAAACATGTTTTATTTTAATATAGTGATAGTATAAAACATTTTACAAAATTATCAAATAATATCCATTCGTTTAATATTTAACAATGAGATGAATGAAAAAAAATATATTTTTTTTATTTTTTCAGTATAATATAAATGGAATCATGTGACACTCTCCAAGCATTGAAATGTTATAATTACATATACTGTATAACTGAATATTCATAAATTATAATGAGTAATGAAATAAAGTTATATAATAATTCATAATTTTGTTATTAACAATTAATTTATAAAAAAAAATTTTAAAACTGTTTAAAATTAGTATGTATTAGGGAAGAACAGTTTTAAATACTCCAGCATTTGTAATTTATTACAACATTCTAATATTTTTTAAAGACTAAAAGATTATAATATATGTCGGTTTCAAAAAAAATAAAAAATAATAATATAAATTTGAAAGGAAATTTATTTTTTTCCTGATAAATTTAATTCATTATATGATATAAAATTAGTGCAAAAAAATGGTAACCCGTGCAACGCACGGACAATATATTAGTTAGTAGTAAAAACATGAAGAGTCAATGATTAGGGATTTTATGGTGAGCATAAAAATAGAAAGGTGTTGAATATTAACAAAGATAGAAAAATAATAAGTTTAGATTGGGGTTTTTTTTATATAAATATTATTTAAGGCAAGTCACATCATCATTTTCATTCTAATATTATCCATTTATATTGTTAGCCACTAAATAATAGATTACACCAAACACATATTAACTATAAAATCCGTGAAAATGTATTCTGAATTTTTTGTAAATGAATTAAGAGGAATGGTGTTTCACTGTTATAAATTCTATGTAAAAAAAATAGGTAATACCTCATAGGATGCCACGAATACTGTTTTTTTTCTACAAAATGTGAAGAATCCGCGTTAGGGCACCACTGATTCTGAATACATTCCACCCTGCCACGGATTCTGTTCAAATGCGTGTTTGGATTTAGGTTCCATCAGTGTTTAAGAAGGAGATGGCTAACAATCATAGTTTTATATATGTAAAATCTATAATCACATACTTACATTATAATATTTAAAATTATTTATTTCTTTTAGAAATAATTAAAAAATAGTGAATAAATGAAAGATTGTATTTTAAAAACTAATTTAATCTATAATTACTTATAAGACTAACCATGACAAGCTAATAACTATTGGAATTTCATTTGGACTTAATTCTATTGACTATTCTTTCTAATCTCTTATATTGATTTGATTGGAAGCTATTTTCGTAGATAGGAGTTCCAAGTGCTGCTTAAATAAGAGTTCCCTTAAACCAGTACCGCAGCCACTATTCATGGCCTATTTTTTACCCAGTGCCATGGCCAACGGTGGAGGCACTAGAATAGGCCAGTGCCGCGACCACTGGTGGAGGCACCACGCTGCCCTAGTGCCGCGGCCTACTCCCACGGCACAGCCCTGCTTATACAATGCCGCCACCCTGTGGCACTGGTTCATGAAAATTATGGCCAGTGCCGCACCCCACCCCACGACACTCCCTCATTACAGTGACTCGACCATTTCCTGCGGCACTGCACACACAAAATAAAAAAAGTAAATATTAATAATATTATTTAACTAAATAAATATTGAATAAATAATATTTATATAAAAAAAAATCGTTTAGACTTTAATGGCAAGTGATTAGGTACTGCTTAACAAAGAGTAGGAAGAAGATACATGCAATTAATTAAGAGAGAATGAATGGCATGCAAATAATGCAATTAATAGAAAAGAGAAAAAATATAATTTAATTAACAATAAATATAACTTTTTTAATTTTGTTTATTTTTTAGTTAAAAAGTTGAAAAATAACGAATATATATTTGTCCACCCAATATATTTGATATATACTTTTCTAATTTAATTGTAAAAAATAAAATTTATTTTAATAAATCTTAAAGATAAAAAATACCCTTTTAGAATTAGAATTATTTAATTCTTTTAAATATTAAAAATTTCAATTTAAAAAATAAAACTATCTCATTTAAAATTTTGAAATATTTATTTAAATATTAATTAACAAATGAAAATATCTTTTTAGTATAAAAAATGCTATTTGACATTATAATATCATAAAAATCAATTATAATATGATTATGACATCCCAACGTTGTCTACCTCTCCCGTCAGGCATCAGCATCTCAAACTCATATAGGCATCCCGTAGCAGGTTCTCTATCGATCGACAACCCTAACTGATATGCTACATCCTCAAGTGTAATCGTACACTCTCCCCATGGCATGTGGAAGGAGTGAGTTTCAGGACGCCAACGCTCCACAAAAGTGCTGATAAGTGGCTCGTCGACCTTGAATCAGGCGTCACAAAGCAGAATAAGTGGGAGCAACCCCGCCCTATCCAGATACGACTAGGCTCGTAGATCAAGGTACATAAGGTGCTGCCTCCGCACCATATTAAAACACCTAATCGGCTGCATTAAAAACACAAACATAACCAACATGAAAATATATTTCACATTTATGATAAAAAAAAAATATCTAAATAGAGCAAAATACAATCCAAACTTATAATTTCTTAAACATAAAATAGCCTCTAATTACCTAACTACCTAAGTTCGTCGGCATAATAACCCTAACCAATTTTAACTACTCAATATGATTCCAAACAATTCCAACTATCTCAAAATCAAATACAATAATTTTTTCGAATAAAACTATCACAAAAAAAAATATAAATCACCGGTACTAATAATAATTGTGTCTATAATCATAGATTTAAAGACATACTAATTATAATCACAAAAAACAAAATATAAATCTCTGGTACGAATAATAATTCTCTCTATAATCATAGACTAAACACATACTAATTAAATAACATACATCTTCAAAGATAAAAGAAAAACTTTGTCGTATTTTAAAAATTAAGCGTACCAATCGGTTAACGTCATGGACAACATGCGCAATAGCATCCAAGCGATACATAATGTTCCTGTCCGGGGCTGCGACCTCTTCAAGTGTTGGTTGAGCCATCATTTTTTTTTCTCTGCCTTCTCTCTAACTCTCTTTCTCTAGAAATTTATAAAATGATACAAGTGATGAAACGAAAAAGGGTGACACGGAACTTGACCTTGAAATTTGGCCAGAAACCGTGGCACCCTAAGGGGTATCCAATTGACTTTACTTTGCGAGAAAACTGCGGCACTATGCAGCTATTTTCATTCAATTTTTCCTCGCTGAACTTACATGGAAACCATGAAAAGTACTAGCTGATTTTGATAAACAGTTGTGGAATTCAGCGGATTCTAAAAACTGCACATTCTCTAGCGAATCCTATAGAGATTTCCTCCGCAGTGCAATCTGATCATATTATACTCATTGACGTAAATGAGTAATATTGATGGCAAACCAATTATATAAGTAACTTGCCAATAAAATAATTATACCTAATTTATCAATAAAACACTATCTCAACCTTAAAAAGATAAAAAGCAGCTTCACCTTATATATATATAAAAAAAAACAGCTACACCTGCAACTTTCTTGAGATAGGCTAGTAACATGTGGCTTTATTATGGCCACACACTTAATGTCTACTCATGCAGACAATTAATCTTATATACACCACACTTCCTTTAAGTAACAGCATCTATTTTCTTTAGAACATAATCAAAGTATCTTTTAAAATTTATTTTTCATTAATCTTACAAAACTAATATTAGAGAGTCTTAGGGAGCTAATAATTAAGTTACTATTAAAAATTAAAAAAAAATTATTCTCTAAAATTAAAAAATATTATCATCCAAAACAGAATAAAAATATATTGATTCCAAGACTTTTTTTTTTTAATTTTTATTCTACCATATTGACTCAATTATAAAACATGTTAATTTTAATTCCCCACTTTTATCTTTCCTCAATTATAAGAATATATTTTTTCTTTCACACAAATCCAACAATTTCTCAAATGTGGAACCCTAAACCCAAATTTTTTACAATTTTTCATTAATTATGAAAATATCTCATTCTGTAAATAATATTTGTAAAAAACTGAATCATAATTTGATCTCTGAAGCCATTTAGCAATATATATTTAGTATTTTATTATTTTTATCATATTTTAAATTTTTCTTTTTTGGTCATCATATTTTTTTTTTTTTGAATTATTTTTGTTAGTGACACAAATATTTAGGTATCATTTAAGAGTTTTTCTAGTTAAAAAAAAAAATCCAAGAACACAGATTGGGCCATTGGGGTATCATTTTGGACTTTTGGTAGTATAACCCAAAAAATAAAATAAAATACTTCAGTTTACCAAAAACAAATAAAATACTGTAAGTATGGAATTCCAAACTCACACGATCCACACCTCACTAGTGACTACAACAAAAGAGGCTCTTTACCCGCCACCTCTCTTTCTGTTTCGTTAGTTTCACACCTTTTTGTTTTGAAGGGAAAAAAAAAATTAAAAATAAAATAACTCGACACGCACACTGCAATGGTAACAACTAACAACACAACACAACCCTTCCCAATGACACAACAAGAAGAAAAAGAGGAGCACCTTCCCTCTTCTCCCACAACCACAGCTAAGATCCCCAAGAAGCTCACCCTCGTCCCTCTAATATTCCTCATTTACTTCGAGGTCGCCGGTGGACCCTACAGTGAAGAGCCCGCCGTCCAAGCCGCGGGCCCACTCATAGCTCTCCTTGGGTTCCTAATCTTCCCCTTCATATGGAGCGTCCCGGAAGCTCTCATAACCGCCGAGCTCACCACCGCGTATCCGGGAAACAGCGGCTTCGTTTTGTGGGCCGAACGGGCATTCGGGCCCTTCATGGGCTCACTGATGGGCACATGGAAGTTCCTCAGCGGCGTCATCAACATTGCATCGTTCCCCGTCCTCTGCATCGACTACATCCAGAAGCTCTTCCCAGTCTTCTCATCCGGCTGGCCCCGCCACGTGGCAATCGTAGGGTCCACGCTTGCCCTCTCCTTCCTCAACTACACCGGTCTCACCATCGTCGGATACGCAGCCGTTTTGCTGGCTCTGATTTCCCTCTTCCCCTTCGTTCTGTTATCTTTCATCGCCATTCCCAAGATTCAACCTCACAGGTGGCTCAGTTTGGGGCAGAAGGGAGTCTCAAGAGACTGGAGTTTATACTTTAACACACTCTTCTGGAATCTCAACTTTTGGGATAACGTTAGCACTTTGGCAGGGGAAGTTGACAAGCCGCATAAAACTTTCCCTTTGGCGCTTCTCGTTTCGGTTATCTTCACCTGCGTTTGGTACATCATTCCGTTGTTTGCGGTTACAGGAGCTGTTTCCGTTGACCAGAGTCAATGGGAAACAGGGTTCCATGCGCAGGCTGCCGAGATCATTGCTGGGAAGTGGCTCAAGATTTGGATCGAGGTTGGGGCAGTGCTGTCAACAATTGGGCTTTTCGAGGCCGAATTGAGCAGCAGCGCTTTCCAGGTTCTTGGAATGGCTGAGATTGGGTTCATTCCAAGATTCTTCGGAGTTAGGTCTAAGTGGTTCAACACTCCATGGCTTGGGATCCTTATTTCAATGGTGATAGCACTTGCGGTTTCTAGCATGGATTTTACCGACATTATTTCTTCGGCAAATTTGTTGTATAGTTTGGGAATGTTGTTGGAGTTCGCTTCTTTTCTTTGGCTGAGGTGGAAGTCACCGAATCTAAAGAGGCCTTATAGGATACCGTTGAAGTTGCCACTGCTGGTTGTCATGTGTTTGGTTCCTTCGGGGTTCTTGGTGCTCATAATAGTTATAGCCACTAAGACTGTTTATTTAGTCAGTGGCATTATGACTCTGGCTGGGATTGGTTTCTTTTTCTTGATAAAGCTTTGCAAGACAAAGAAGTGGGTTGAGTTCAGTGATGGTCCAACTGAAGAGCAAGAAGTTGCCGTAGAGACTACTAGAGATTGGAGTTTCCCTATTTTATGACTTCACTACCGGTTTAGGAAATTGCACAACCTCAATTAAACCAGATAAACTAGAAGCTAACTAAAACACTACATGATACATTTCTTTTGTATGCCTCAAAAAGTGATCGAGTTTATGGACTGTTGTGAGAATGTAGTCAAGAGACTTAGAAGTTAGAAGAAAGTATGATATAAGGAAAAAGTGATTTATTTAGAGTTCAAACGAAAAGTAACAATATGACTGGTAGTATATAACTATATACAGCCATGATGAACATTCCAATATCACAGGTTGGAATTTCTTCTGGGTGCAATCATTAAATGCTATTTTAACTTAATTCTAGATAATTACACCATTATTCTAGAAATAATCAAGCAATACAAAATAAGGTAACTTTCTGCTGATTATCTTTATTCTTCCAGTCACCTTTGCAAAAATAGAAAATATTTTTCAAAACTCCAACAGTGATTTAAAATAACACGTTCTGGTATAACTTATAACTAACGATATGAGAAACATCGACAAGGGTACATATTAATTAGTAATCACATCAAAATCTGAATTTGGACAAAGTAGATATCAACACAAATTTAATGTAACAAAAAAAAAGAAGAAACCAATAGCACTGCCTCTATCCTGACCGAAAATAATCAAACACATACCATAGGCAGCATCACATAGTAGGAGATCCAAGAAACAATCAGCATTGCAAAAACAGGGGAGAATAAACTAGGAGCCATTGAACTATCTGCTTTTGAGTTATCCGATTTTGTTGGTGTTGTGTTGGTGGTGCTTCTTGTTGGAGCGGCCGCGGTGGTGGTTGATGCCTTGGGTGTGCCTTTGGTATCATCAGAATGCGATTTCTTTGCCTTTGATGGTGCCGGAGCTGGAGCTGGAGTTGGAGAGGCAGCCTTTTTAGCTGCCTTCACGGTGACGGCAAGCTGCATGCCGCCAATGCAATGGGCCGGCGTGGCACAGATGAAGTAATGCGTGCCGGGAGTCTTGAGAGTAACTGTGGTGGCACCGCTACTGTCTGTGGTAAGTGAATTGCCTGTTGTGCAACTCTTATAGCCCTTTTCGCTAACTTCATCTACTGTGTGCCCAGCTCCATAGTTGAAAACTGTGGCATATAAGATATACCAGGTATTTTGAAATGTAAACTTTGGAGATATTAATATTTACAGTGAATAAACTGATAGTAAAATGCAGCCAAATTTCGTTCAAATTTAACTAACTTAATTAGACTTACAAAAAATGTGTATATGATTTTATTTTTAAAAAACCATATACTTTATTTGGATTTTGCCAACGTCAGAATGTTATCCTCCAATTGGCATTTGGCTCTTCTAAAATATGTGCAAATAGATTGTGTATTACCTAGATGAGAAGGGGGGAAAAAAATAAAAGGATCCACGGCCCTGACTTATATACCATTTATTAGATCAAGCGCTAATAATTAAGTAAAAAATTATCTAAAATTTAAATAACTATTTAACAGGAAAGAGACTTTAACCTATGGCAGATCAACATGAATTCGTTTAACTCGGAAATTATAATAGCTAAGTCAAATTGACTTACTTCTAAATGAATTATTTTTTTTTATTGGCTCAAATTGACCATTTTTACATCTCATGAGTGGTGACTCATTTGGACGGGTCTAAGTCCAAAAATTCACGCATTAATTTTTGTTTTTGTTAAAGTGTTTAGAACAAACAAAGTAAATTTGGTCTAAAGAAATAACTAATTTCTAGTTTTGAATTCAATAAGTAAATGATCTTAATAAATTTTGTAAGAATTATGAAATGAAAAATTCCCTAAGTATGCTCTATATAATATATCAAACATATTTTGGCTAAAAGCTAAAACATTGACATAATGGTATTCTTTTCATGTTAATAGGAGCCATGTTAATAATATAGTAATTTCACTAATAATTTGTATGAAACCAAAAGGATCTAGCTCACTCACCAAGTTTATCACCAACATGAAAGGTCTTGTCACTTGCCCATGTACTATAATCAGCTCCGATTGCCCAACCTGTGGACTCTCCAACGGTGTATACTTTTGCCAATGTAGGGAGAATCAAGTTCATAGCCAGAAACAGAGAAAGATGCAAAGCAACCACAATTGAGGATTCCATTTTGATTGAAAAAATGTGGGAGAAAAGGGAAAAGGGAAACCGTGTTAATAAATAAAGGAAATTAAATTACATAGGAGGCTCTGAGGAAGATGATGTGAAATGAATTTTGTTTATATAATGTATTCATCTTTTGCATATTTGCATGAAATGAGATGGAGTTGGTGGATCAGAGTATTGGACTGAGTTTACATGATGGTGACTTGGGTTACCCATCGAACCTAATGGCAAGTAAAAAGTGGGGTCTTCTTTTCTTACCAAGTTCCTATGATACAAAAACAAAAGAGTGGTTGCATAGAATTATTCTTCTGTGTTGGTTAAGAAATTGACATCAACGTCTCTTCCAAAATCATAGGTTCTTAATCTACAGTTGGAAAAACTCATATGCAATTATTATTAAAAATCATTTAATGATAATTTATTTAAATATATCAAATTATTTAACTATTTTTAACTATTAATTTTATATAAAAAGAATTATGCGTGAGTTTTTACCTGATTTATTATGTTAAAAAATATAGATGATTTATGGTTGAAACATAAAAATCATAGTTAATTTGATAAAAAAAATTATGGAAAGGAGGAAAAGCTTCTATTATTATTTATGGTTTGATGGTTGATAATGTTACATGTTGATGCTTTGGAGGCATCAGTGTCAATTAATTCATTGGGACATGAGTTTCTCAACAAGCTAACACTTAAAAATACCAATGAAATTGTAGTTGAAATTTAAATTAGTCCCTTGGTTAATCAAAATGATATTCAAATAATGCTACTAAACCAACGCTAGAGAGCCATTAAAAAGCCAATAACTAAGTTATCATCCAAAATTTATATGAGTTATCATCCGTAACTCATATCTCCAAGATTAAGTTATCATCCAAAATTTATATGAGTTATCATCCATAACTATTTGTTGGTTCCCTGTTGGTTATAATATATTGGCTCCTTAGTCTTTTTCTATTCTAAATTTAAAAGTTTAAGTGATGTTGGTTCACTGCAATTAAATAATGAGTAATAATTAAATTGTTAGTAGTTATTTAGGGTAATAATATTGTTTTAATTTTATTCCTTCAATTGAATAAAATCCTAACCAAATTTTCGAATTTAGCTTATTGCATTGTTACTTGTGTTGGAGACGATCTTAGAGAGCAACAACTATAATTTTAGAAACAATAATCATTATTAAGTGATGACTTCATTTTATTTATATGAACGTATCGCATAACGCTATAAAATTATATTCCATAAACAAAATTATGGTTTGATGATAATTGTTTGCTTAATGCCTACTCATATATTGTGGGGAACAAACTAAGAGTAATCAACTCCTAAAAGGCTAAAACATATCCCGATCCCTTTTACAAATGTGGTATCTGCCAGCCAACTACCAATAATTCAAAATTCCCAAAAGATGGTAATTAATTCTAAAGCTTTTGGAAAGTGCTCTTTTTAGAAGTTAAAAAACAGAAGGATTATTATTGCAGAGATAAAATTGTAATTTTTTAAAGTATAATAAAAATATAAAAATTTATTTAATCGATAAAATCAATATACTAAATAATAATTATAGATAGAGTTCAAAATATCAGCATCTCCATTAGGAATTTAGGATATCAGTGCACGTTCTTTGTTACCAACTTTGTGTTAAAAAATATGTTAAATGTTATTTTGACTTTCTTCAACCCAAAACCAAAAGAATTAAAAAATTATAAGCTGAACTTAGAAAGCAAGTCGTATATCTAAAAAAATGATCACGTGGTTCATATAAATATATAATTTAATTAATTCTCAATGTAATATGTGTGATAGTTAGTATATCTTAATAAAAGGTCAGTGTAACTTAGGTTATTCAATATATTCATGAATAGGGATAGGTTGCTATAAATACAAGACATAAAATTAAAGGACAAAATCCACACAATAGTTTTAGCACTTTCAATAGTTGCGAAACTAGCCCCATTTCTAATTATTTCAAAATTAATTATGTATTGATGAATAAAAAGGACACTATTTAATTAAGTGTATATATATTTATTAAAATTCTAAATTAGTGGATAATATATATTTGCTAATGCATATATTTGTAAATGCCTCTGGTGACTTAATTTATATAAATGATTCTTTATTTTTTTTTTAAAAAAAAAGGAAAATCACCAGAGTGTAAAGAATAGAGTTGGAATGTCATATCTCATATTAACGTTTCAATTGAAGGGAGGTTGGAATGGTTGGGAGGAGAAGCTGTTGTGTCCCTTTCTTGCAACTAACTACTCTTGTCGTTTTAATTTTAGTGAGCGCCATGGAACATGGAAAAAAAATGAATCACTCTGGATTACCACATTAAGCAAAGAAATGTTAAAGGCTGTCATTATAATTTGATTTAACGTTGGACCAATTTCATCTCCAAAATGAATAAATATGAAATAAATTAATTTAAAAAACAATAAGCGGCCAATACGGACTTCAATGTTTAAATAAATTTTAGATTTTTTGGGTGTGTATTTTTTTTTTCTTAATTTGAATATTAGTTACGCCTCTAACATGGCTAAATCATGATATTTGTACAGCAACTATGCTACATTGCTACATGCCTGCTGCATAATGATAGCGACTAGTATAAAATATATATTAGGAAAATAATTAGATGTTTCACTGTACTTTTGTGGAACATCAATGTTCATAGTACGATTAATTTGTCAATGTTGTGTTTGTCTTGTAGTGAGGAGTGTTTGGACTAATATGTCCCTTATGCTATGTGTTATTCAAAAAATGACCTATCTCGAATATAGAGGAGGTCGATTCAGATGATAGATTCTCATGAAAAGTTGTTAAACTTCCGAAGAAGTTAACTGAAATTTGGTTAAATCTGGTTAAATGCTCAAAAGGAGTGGATTGAAGAAATGACATCGGATTCGAGTCTTGAGCATGACGTGGTGAGAGGAGCAAAATCTTCAGAGACAGTTTCTAGAGGTTACTTAGAGATTACGAAGGTGTGAGCTGCTTCATTTCAAAGGCAGACACGTGGCAAAAGTTGATTGGAAGAGGTTATCTATAAATACTAGAAGGGTTTACTTGATCGAGGTTGGAATTTCTGCACTCACAAATACTTACAAAACACAAACTCACATCCACCGAGCGACTTTCTGAGTTTCTGTTGAAGTCCAATGTTTTGAGTAATGGTTCCTTCCATCTCTTTTCAGTTTTATTATCTTATGATTTATGTTTATGACAAGTAACTTTTCTTCTTTCTTTAGTCTTTGATTCAAACTTGTTCGTTTCAAGTTGTAGATTTCAATTCTCTGTATTTAAGTTTGTTTTCATTTTTTTTTTTAGTTTGAAATATTACACTTTGGAATTCTGTAAAGTGTAATCTATAAACCCAGAATTTGATTTTCTTTAATCTAAGTTTTATTCCTTATTCCAAAACTTACTCTAACTTTGATGCACTTTATTGACTGGTACTCACTCTTTTGAGGAGTTTGATTCTGCTCCCAGATATTAGAATTTGAATCAGGGTTTTTAATTTGAAAAGCATAAAACCGGTATAACAAATTGGCACCCCCGGTGGGACAGTTGTATTGGAAAGTGTCAAAAAATTTGAGTTTTGTTTGAAGAATTTTAAAATTTGTCTGCATAAGATAATTTTGTTGTGATATGCATGCAATTTTGTAGTGGTAGAATGTTAGAAATGGTAAATTCAAATTCAAATTCAAATATTGAGTCTGATTCGTCAGGTTCAGTTGCAACCACATCCCAAACTTCTACGCAAAATTCTGTGCAAAATTCTTCTATAGAAAATATTAGACAAGAGTCTGGAAACAACGGTACTGTTAATTTAGGAGGAAGTAACCATGGACCACGTCCTAGGATTGTCCAACCGCCATTTAATCCAGCGGTTAACACTGGTTGGCCACCTTATGGATCACCACCTAATTATAATCCTCTTTTATTGAATTCGAATTTTGGAAATAATTCGAATCCGGCATTTTAATTTGGATCTATGCCAAATTCTAATAATCAGTTTTTTTCCTGAAATTAGTCAAAGTGTTGGAGCTTCATCTTCAAATTCTGGAGTCTCGATTCAAACTGTTAGACAGTTAATCGATGAAAGCCATTTAGATTTGGTCAATTTATTGACACAACATCTCACTAGTGTATTGAATCCTATTATGGCTGATACCAATTCAAAGTATGAGCATCTAGCTAATCAGGTCGAATGTGTTTCTCGACTAATTCATGTAGATGATAATGCTGAAAATCAAAATAATATAGAAAATCTTGATAAAACTTATCATGCTCGAGATGACCATGTAGGAAATGATAATTTGAGGGTTGTTCAGAGGGGTCAAAATGCTGATCAAATCCTGCATGAGGTTAGAAATTTAAATAGGATTGATCAATATAATGTGACTCGAGTTGTTGAAAATGTTTTAAATTGAGTTGGCATAAATGTGGGTTTTCTTGATCGACCACATTTTGCATCTGCTTTCCCCCAAACCGTTCAAGTTGCTGAAGTCCCCAGGGGAGTAAAAAATCCAAAGATAGTTATAAAATTTTCAGGGGAAGCTGGAGAATCCACTGTTGAGCATATAGCTCGATATTTGGTAGAGTTGGGGAATTTAGCAAATGATGAAAGTTTGAAAATGAAATTTTTTCCTTTTTCTTTAACAAAAAATGCTTTTACTTGGTTCTCTAATCTAAGGCCGAATTCGATTACGAGTTGGGTCCAGTTGGAAACTGCTTTTCATAGCCAGTTTTATAGGAGAGAACTGAAAGTTAACTTGACAGATTTGTTTGCTATTAAGAGAGAAGAGGAAAAAACTATTGATGATTTTATGATTCGATTTAAGAATGCAAGGAATAAGTGTTGTGTCACAATTCCAGAGTCAGAAATAGTTAAAATGGCTATTATGATCTTAAGTTTCGATATTCGTCGAAAATTGGTTAATGTTCATATTCCAGATTTAACTCATTTAACAAAGCGAGTTCGACAAATTGAACTCCTACAAAAAGAAAAAAAATGGAGTTAAAGAAAAATAAGTTTTCCAATTACAAACCTTTTGTGAAAAAGGAAAGAGTGTCCTATGTTGAAACCTTAGATTCTAGTGAAGAATCCGATCATGAAAATTTCGAAGTCGATTTAGCCGAATTAAAGAAAGGTCCTTCTTATATTTGTTCTTCCTTGAAAAAATTAGCTGGTTTTGAAAAAGGTTCAGATTCAAAAGGAAACAAGAAATATAGTTTTCGTATTACTAAGTCTGAACAAATTTTTGATGTCTTATTGAAAGATAAACAATTGGTTATATTGGATGGCAAGAAGTTTTTATCGGTGAAACAAGTTAAAGGGAAGCCATTTTGTAAATTTCATCAATCCTCTAGTCATTCGACTAATAACTGTGTCCGTTTCAGGTACTTGATTCAAGAAGCTATTATGGAAGGGAGATTGAAATTTGAAGAGGCTAAGGCAGAAATGAAAATTGATTTCGATCCTTATTTTTCGAAGGAAAAGGGGGCAAAGACTTCTGTTTTGCACCGTATCATTTTTTCTGAGACTCAAGCGAAGGGGAAGAAGTCATTGCCGATACAAAGCTTGATTCTGAACCTATGAAAGAAGATCAGGGAGATGATCTTTATGATGATGAATTTGTTGAGGAGAATGAGATGATAAGTGTTGTGTCCATTTTGCCTGCTGAATTTGCTGATAGTTCTCGAGAGTGTCTAGATGGTGATTACTATGATCCTGCTCAAGGGGAAGATTTTCTATGGGTTCGAAATGAGAGAGAAGCCATTTTCAATAGACCTACTGAAGAGGAAAAAGCACATTTAAAGCCACTTCATATCAAGGCTTCCATGAATGGGATAATTTTGAACAGGGTGCTTGTAGATGGTGGAGCTACTATTAGTCTTTTTTCGGAGAGAATGTTGTCTCGATTCAATAAAGACAAACATGACTTGATCCCCACAAACATTGCTGTTACTGATTTTTCAGGGCAGTCAACTCCTGCAAAAGGTTTGTGGTAAAACTATGTTTTTGGTAAAACTATGTTCAAGTTGGATTCTCTAAGCGTAAAACTATGTTTGTGGTAGTGCCTTCTCGAGCCAGTTATAATGCTCTTCTTGGAAGGGATTGGATTCATGGAGTGGGTGCAGTACCCTCAACAGTGCATCAATGTCTTCTGCTTTGGAATGAAGACGAAACTGTGGATCGAATTCTAGCAGATGACAGCTTGTACATGGAACAAATGCATGTTGATTTCAAAGTATATAATGACAATGTTAAACCTATTGAGGTTCGATATGAGTTGGATCCTTATAATTGTGAGGGTTGTTTTATGACTAATCAGGGGCTAAACCTGGATCTTCGTAGGTCACATTCAGGGATCCTTCCAACAGGCTGGGATTGATCGGTCCATCATGGTTCAAGACACTTCATCTTCATATTCGAATTTTGATTTTGTAATCTCGAACTATTATTCAAACTTGCAATCTTATTACTTAGGTAGTTTATCTTCTGCAGCATGTTCTTTGAATTCTAGCTCTAAATCATCCTCTAAGGTTGGTTCGCATAGGGATTTTACTTCTGCAACATGTACTTCAATTCCTAGGAACGAATCTTCTCTTAAAGTCGGTTCGAGTAGTTGTTTAAATTCGAGTGTTTGCACTTCTGTTTCTAGTGATGAATCTCTTAAAGATTCTAGGATTAGGAATGTTTTAGTCGAAGAATATCTATCTTCGGACAATAATTCATGTACTCAATGTCCATCCTCGACTAAGGCTAATAATAATATGTCTTTTTCTTATAAAAATATAAGTCTTGATTGTATTTATGATCTTGAGCCATTGGGTTTCAAGAAAAATGGCGTCGATGATGTACCAGATAATCGAGGTTTTGAATCGCAAGATCCTTTAGAAGAAATTAATCTCGGAACCCATGAAGATAAGAAGCTAACTTATATCAGCAAAAATATTTCTTCAGAATTTCGGTCAAGATTGATTAATGTATTAATCGAATTCAAAGATTGTTTTGCTTGGGATTACGATGAAATTCCCGGTTTAGACCGTTCTCTGGTCGAACATCGTTTGCCTTTGAAACCAAATTCTCGACCTATTAAACAAGCTCATCATCGATTTGCACCTGATATACATCTTAAAATTAAAGAAGAAATCGAAAGATTGCTTAAGGCAAAGTTTATTCGAACGGCTCGATATGTAGATTGGGTTTCTAATATAGTCCATGTAATGAAAAAAAATGGCAAATTAAGGGTCTGCATCGATTTTCATGATTTAAAGATGAGTATCATATGCCTATAGCAGACATGTTAGTTGATTCTGCAGCGGGGAACAAAATTTTAAGTTTTATGGATGGATATTCTGGGTATAATCAGATTTTTATTGCTGAAGATGATATCCCGAAAATGGCATTTCGATGTCCAAGTGCTCTTGGAACATATGAATGGGTAGTGATGCCTTTTGGTTTAAAGAATGCAGGAACAATGCATCAAAGAGCAATGAACACTATATTTCATGATTTTATTGGAAAATTTATGGAAGTATATATTGTTAACCATGTTACAATATGGATAAGTTCATTTGATTTAGGTTTTGATGAATGACAAACATTAAAGTTGAGGATAAGCGTTAAAAGATGCAAACGACGTCAAGACAAACATTGAAGTTGAGGATAAGCGTTGGAAGCAAGCAACAAGACAAGAAGACGAGTCCGCAAGCTTTGAAGATGGTTTAGTATCTTAGGATTTAGGTAAACTTCTTGTCAAGAACCAAAGTTTATTATCTCTCTCACACACACACAAGAAAATGTTTTTAAAGAAAAGGTTTTACGAAAACTATAGCCGTAAAAGTTTTATAACTTGTTAGCTGTTTTAAAGCTTGGTGCATGCTGTCAATCTTGACCTTTGTGCACTAAAGTGATAATAACTTGAACTACAGAACTCCAAACGATACAGTTCTTGTTGCGTTAGAAAGCTAACGTCCGAAGCTTCAGATTGATATATATATGTCTTTTGTAAACAGTAAAAATACATTTTTACGGCCAGTAAATAGTAAATTACTATTCCCACGGCTAGTGAACAGTAAATTACTGTTCCCACGGCTAGTGAACAGTAAATTACTATTCATAATGGCTAAATTGCTTGGGATGCTTATAAATAGATGGTTTGAAGCCTCATTTCATACACTTGATCATTTCTAAACCCTCTTATTATTATACTTCTTTTTCATATCAATTACAAAGTGTTTTATGCACTAATTTGATAGATATACACATTTGGTTCATAGAGCTTTAATTGTAATCATCCACTCTATTTGAGAGTTGTAATTTCTCTTCTACTCTTTCTACTTCCTTTGTTAGAGTGACTTGGAGTGTGATTCTCCAAGGGTGAAGCTTGTTATTACACTATAGTCGGTAAGGATTCCAAGAGTACAATAAACACTCAAAGAAAATCTTGAAGTTGGGATTGCTTCGAGTGGAGTGAGTTATTGTCCTATTAAGCACTCAAGGAAAATCTTGAAGTTGGGACTACTTCGAGTGGAGTGGCTTAATAGCTTGGTGAAAGTCTTGTGATACCGTGAGGTGTAAATCAAGAGCTCGTGTTGTAAGGGTTTATCAAGCACCTTGAAGCTTGGTGGTTAGTAGAAATCTCAATTGCGATTGAGAAGAGTGAACGTAGGCAAAGGTTGTGTCGAACCACTATAAATCTTGTGTATCGTATCTCTATCCTTCATCTATTTAATTATTGTCATTTATATTTTACAAGTGTCTTGGAAAGTAAAAGCTCCTTGTAAGTACTTAAGAATTGACTTAAGCCCTTGGAAAAATACTAGTACAAGCATTTGAGTCATTTAAATTTCAAGTAATTTAAGCTTCCGCGAAAATTTATCATTGTTGTTATCATACTCAATTCACCCCCCCTCTTGAGTATACGTGCTACGTGACTTACATATATTGATGATGTGGTTGTTAAATCCATTTCTATTGATGCACATTTCGAGCATTTATGAAAAGCTTTCTTAACCATGTGTAACAAGGGTTTGAAAATGAATCCTTTGAAATGTTCTTTTGGTGTTTCTGCAGGAAATTTCTTAGGATTTGTGGTTCATAGGAAAGGGATTGCTATTGATCAAAACAAAACTAAGGCAATTGTCGAATTACAGCCACCGAAGTCTAAGAAAGAAGTCCAATATTTCTTAGGAAAAGTTAATTTTTTGTGAAGATTCATTTCGAATCTTTCCGAGAAGGTTCAAATTTTTTCTCCTTTGGTGAAATTAAAAAAAGAATATGATTTTGTATGGAAAAAAGAGCATCAGACAACTTTTGATTCAATTAAAGCATATTTAATGAATGCTCCAGTTATGGCTACAATTCGGAATAATGCTCCTTTAAAATTATATATCGCAACTTCTGATTCTACAATAGGTTGCATGCTTGCACAAGATGATGAATTTGGCCGAGAGCAAGCTATTTATTATCTGAGTCGTGTTCTCTCTGTAAATCATGTTGCAATATATATATATATATATATATATATATATATATATA
>JASCZI010182107.1:936-15030 GCA_036250425.1 Stylosanthes scabra
TAACTTCTCTATTTTATTGATTTGGTCTAATCAAAAGGGTTAATTAATTATTATTGTTTAATCCGTCAATCCTCGTGGGAACGATACCCACTCATCGTGGTACTACTTGATACGATTTGATATACTTGCCAAGTTTAGAATTGTAAAATCCGCATCAAATTGGTAATTATAGAATTCCCAGTGCACTTCGAGATTTGATGATAATTTATGACACCCCAACTTAACTTGCTCCGTTGTTGCAATTGGTGACAAATTGATTTCTTGCTGATCCCTTCAATGTTTTAATTTTTAAACCAAACCTTAGTTTCTTACCTTAATTATCATTTATCAATGTCATTGTAATTTATGGTATATTAAATAAAAGTGCCAAAAGAAAAAAAATGTTGGACAAAGCACATTGTCGGTTTTTGGTGAAAGAGTTCGAGATTTTGTAAGATTCTTTTTCAACTGTTACGGTCAACGTGAAACTCATAATACAATTAATCAAATTTAAAGAGATGTTATATAAATTTAGCTGTTTTTCATTTCTAAATTTGTTGTAATCATACAATATTTGACACTTTTTCTTTTCCAACATTTGATATATATTTTGCATCTTTTTTCTTATGGTTGTGAACAGATTCAATTGGTCGTTCGTAAAATAAAAGACCTTAAAAAGTAAGAAAAACGTTAATGTTCTCCTCCCAAAAATTATACTCGTTTGGGCCTCTGATGGTTGTCGGTAATACACCACGTGATGTGCATGCAGCATGCACCCTCCTATAAAAAGTCACAAAGAAGTGAAGAACCATGCTTACATTAAAAATTTGTCGGAGCAATGGGTTTTATTTTATTGTTGAGCTTGAAATTTTAGGTCAAATCAATATACAGTAAATGTACTTAAATAACAGTACTTAATGTTGGTTAAGTCTCCTTGGCAAATACCTGTCATTCAGAATTAAGTTTGATAGCGGAAGCTCATTATTGGGTAAGAGTAAGACAGAGCACCCTGACCCTGTATTCACCCTCGTTGTAGAGGTAATTAATTATTGAAGCTTAAAAGGGAAATTATGCTTTATTATTTATTAGTGGGGAAGTTGAAATGATGGTCAATGAACGATCCAAGAGAACAAGCTAATCAGTTCTGATTATGCATTATTATCTTTAGATTTAAACGAAATTAGTAAGTTTAATTTGTTTTTGTTACGTGGCATTTAATTTAAAAATATGTGGGAGACAATAAAAATCAACCCAAATAGATCAAAATTTTCGAATTTTTTTTTTTAAAAAAGATATTTAAAACGTTTTGGTTTGCTAAGTTTTGTTTTTTAATTCTCACATGTTTTATTTTCTATTTCTCACGAAAATAATTGTTGACTATATTTTGTTGGTTACTAATATTTAAAAAAAAATAAAATCAATCTTATGTTTAGATTTCATCTATAAAAATATTTTTATTTATAATTATATTTGAATAGAACTATATATAAAAAAAAGACATTTTTAAAATGACGTATGTAAATTTAATTTCTAAAAAAGATTTCTTTTATTTTTTTCTTTTACTGTTAAAAATTTGTCATGCATATAAAAAACTAAGTATTTTTTCCCACTCTTATCCCTACATACGCGTTCGCTCTCCCAAAATTCAAATACGCGCTTCTTTTTCTTCTTCCTCTTCCTTCTTCCCCTTTCTTTTCTCCTCCTCCTTCTCCTCCTTTCTCTTCATTTTCTTGCCATTGTCATCATCGTCGCTGTCATCGTTATCGTCACTGCCACTGTCATTATCGTTGTTGTCATTGTAGTTATCGCCGTCACTGCCATTACTGTCGTCGTCGTTTATCGCCACTATCATCATCGTTCTCCTTTTCTTCTTAACGTGTTGAAAAGAAGGAAAAAAAAACTATAGTGATAGAAAATGAGAAAAGAAAAAAAAAAATATTGCAGCGATAGAAGAGGAGAAATGCGCATGTGTGGAGAAAACTTGATTGGCAAAATCACTTGATTGTGTATAATTATTGTATTTAATAATGCTAATAACAGGTTGAATTTGACTTCGTTTTATTTAGGAGGTTTGAGTCATAATAATTAGTGCTTTAATTAGTTAAGAGTCGGGAGATGTTAAGATGCGCTGGTGCGAAAATACATGTGAGTATGGTCACATTCTCAAGACCAAGTTCCCCTTGCTCATCAAAGTAGTCTTCATTAATTTTTCTTGGTGATTATTGTGAATTCTTGAGCTTGTAACGCCATCTTTTAATTTTTTATTTAAATTACTACCATTTTAAACATCCGTCATGCTTAGGGAAATCGTCTAGAGCGTGAATATGAATTGATGGATGGATTGGATCGAATAAGCTCTGATATCATGATAGAAAAGAAGAACGAAACGAGAAGAGAAAAAGCTGAAATATTCTTTTAATATTATTAAATTATAAACATTTTTTAATACAAAGTGTGATAGTTAATATATAACTAAAAGAGAGAGTGAAGGGAGTTAGTTATGATTTTCTTAACAATAAATAACAGAAAATAATTATGACTAATCTCAACAGATTCTGTTACTTATCAAATCAAGTAATTGCTTTGCTGTCGCTTAGTACTCTATTACTCTTCTATCTCGTTTTCATGGTCTAGTTGGACTTCCCAGGACCAATTCCTGCCTCTATGTTTCTTTCAAACCTCAACTCTTAAAACTACTGCGTGCCTTCTCCTTTCACTCTATGCAATGATGCAATTACCTCTCTTCAAGTGTATCGTGAATTATAAGTTTCACATTTGTTAAACACCCAAAAACTTTAAACTTTGTGAAGTGGTATATAATAATATTCGGATAAAAATGTGATGTCAAATCTGTTTTATTGATTTTAACATATAATTCGTTAATTTAGATTTTTTTACCCCCCATATTTTGGCTCTCCCTAGTCCCTATCCTCTTTAACCCCACAGTCAGTTCAGATTTTTTTTCTTTTCCTTTTTTGTTTCTTTCTTGCAATGTGATAGTAATAGAAGTAGAAAATGACAGTATTAGGAACGTGCCCTCTCTAGTCCCTACTCTGTTTTATTTGTTGCTTGCTTTCTTATTTCGTAAGGGAGGGTATCGTATGTAACTAATTATGGTTTGTTTTGTTTTGGCAAGAGGAGAGTGAGGAGGACCAGTGAGCTAAATGAACCGTCTTTGTATAGGTTTGGACTATCCAAATGCAAATACAAATAAATCGCCTTATGCCAGCCAAGTAGCCTCCTCAACCACAAAGGAATTAGGTTTATATTTTAACACATTCTAAACATGTGCAACACCAAGTGCCTTGTGGGGATTCCATGTTGATGCAGCAGCCAGTAGCTGTGTCACTTGGGATTTTGTTAGATGACACTAAAGATATGAGAATATATACTCATACAATATCGGAAATAAAAAACAAAATTAAAAGAGACAATAAAAATACATATGTTAAAAATAAGATATCTGCTTCATTCATAGTAAATCAAACATCTTTATCCTACCTTTAATCATGAATACATGTGGATCCACAAAGTTACATATATAGAATATGTATTTTTACCATATAAGATATAACTCACCAAAATTTTGTATTGAAAAAAAATTAACTTTAAACTTTTTATTGCACAACAATTATATCCGCTATAATATATGAAACAAAGTTGGGTGCAAAACGTAAGAATAAATCTAAGTTAAGTACGATAGAGATAAGACTGCTAAAATAGATGAGTGGTGATATACATATGGATAAAATAAAGAATAAAAATATATCATCTATTATTGAAAAGATGATAAAATCTCATCTTAAATAGTTTGCATATGTGGAAAGAAGATAGTACTCAACTAGAAAGGTGAATCAAATGGAAGGTAGATAAATGATAAAAATGTGCGGGGCATTTTTGTACTTTTTCCAAAAAAAAAACTATACATGAGATAATCGAAAGAAATTTACATATAAAATACAGTCAATTATATAAACATACCGTATACTTTAATTTAATGACATTGTTTGATTTATGTAATTGAGCTCAACTAATAAGATAACACTTTGTTGATATTGTTTTTAGTTTTTGTGATGCTCTTTACATGGAGAATTCTTAGTGGGTAAAATTAGGGGTAAAATAATCTAATGAATCTTTAAAGTTTGGGATTATTTACATTACCAAGACAACTATCGGAGAATGAGTGAATGACATTCTTTCTTATGTTTTTTTCTTTTGGTATTAAGGCGGGGCTTAAAACAGCCCAGATTCTTTCTTATGTTATTCTAGCAACCAAAGGCATTCGATCCACTTAATACAGTTAATAAGTTGTGTATAACACATGGTTTCAGAGTTTAGGGTTCTTGAACCACACTCTGTTACTGAAAGTGCTATCAAGCACAGAATCCCTAATCTCTCACTCTCAGACCAAAAAAAACAAAAAAAACAAAAAAAACACATGGTTTCACTGACCAAAAAAAAAACACACATGGTTTCAAATTAACTTTTTAAAACAATAAAATATAATTGCATTAGGGGGAAAAAATGTCGTTACACCTCTCCTAAGAAAGAATAGTTATATACAAAGGCCGTTACAAGCATCCGAAGATGTTCATCTGGGAACTCATTTTAAAAGAATAAAAAAAAAACTTGGCTACAACCCCCATAACACATTTATAAATCTAAGTCAAGAAAATGACCCCTTTTATTTTCTTCTTTTTAAAATAAAATGAGAGACTTCGCATGAATGGCAGGGATATCACACCATCAGCAGCCATAGCACCTTTCTGATAAGAGTTTATATCGCTCTGTTTTTCTTCACACGCAAAGTCTTTCCAGAATGCTGTTTTCTTCTAAACTTGCTTTCTACACAGCAATTATGTCACATAAATAGATCAAAACGGCAGGTGCAATCACCTTATAATTGTTCTTCCAAGAGATGAAGCTCCAATTTCGCTGTCAGTATTCTGCATCAACAGCCACATCCAGATATCAATAATTAACAGAAACAGTTAAGGAAAAAAAATTGTCATCTATAATTATTCAGGTTTTTATTAATAGTTTCTAAAGCATCTATTTTAAGTGTTGAAAAATAATATATCTATATGAAATCAATGAAGTTAAAAGTGACTCTGAAGATATTCCAGATTTAGATTTGTGGCAATATATAGGTGTAGTTCTGGTTAAATCAATTTCACAATTAGTTAATCACTACCAAGTACCAACAAAACAACAATAATCCCAAGGATTGGTGGACCAGCGGCAGAATGCAGAACAACTCAAAATTACTAGTCTTTCTCGAAGAACAAAGACAACATAATGAAAAGGAAATGATATTGCAGCCCTTCGCTAAAATCAGATTAAAGTGATTTTCATGTATCTTCAGTCATATTTAAGGGAATAGAGACAATTTCAAATATGATTAACACAATATCTTCACATATGTAAATAGGCAGCTATGGATAGTAGCACAATTTTTTCCCTCTATCTTCTAATGAATAAGTACCTGTGATTTAGGGGAAGGGAATACATTCCAAAATCTAAGCGTTTCATCTCCAGCTCCCGTTACAATAGTCTGAAACAGTAGTGACCCTCATGAATAAAAGTTTGTAATAAAAGATATTTCTTAATTCCAGCTACTCAGTTATGTAGAAGAGGTTGAAAGGACAACTGAAATACCTGTCCATCTGGAGAGATGGCAAGATAAAGAACTCTATATGTATGACCTGTAAGAGTTGCTAACTGCAACAACGGACAAAATAATGGTCAAATAAATTTGTTTAGATTAAATAAAAATATGAGATAAAAATTATAATCTGTCACATAATATATTTTCTGTTACCTTTGACATGTTTGGGTATCTCCAAACTATTATCTGGTTCTGGGAGTATCCATGTGTGCTTACCAATTCATTGACATTTTTCGACCAAACAAGATTACAAACCTGCCATATACATTGGTTTGCATCATTTTTATTTGCGTTAGAAAAGAGAAAAACCATAGCAAGATGGATACTTTATCCTGCTCTGAATATGTGAAGACAAATAGTACAAACTCCGAAAACAATTGATGAAGTCAAAGGAAAATTCATGCAGCCAACTTTCACAGTTATGAATGGTCACTGAAATAGGAAATTTATTGACAATTTTATAATTGGGTAAGAAACACTACATTTAAGTTACTTTACTTGTAATATCTCCTCCCCTTACAAAATCATGAAGCAAGTCGTGATATTCATTGCATCCCATGCATTGTTCATCTTATTCCACTAGTTTGGATCCAGTAGTTATCGTATACGCGAGCTAGAGATGTAATGCAGTTACCTATAAGCCTTCACTAGACAAGGTAAGCTTTTAAGGATTTGTCGACATGGTGTCTAAGCTTTGTTGACTAAACAACATAGTATTTGAACATCACCATCCCATTATATAAAGATTCTGAACATGGTAAAATTGGGCTATGCAATGTCCATGCTTTAAAGAGTAGCTGTGAAACTGGCTATAACCTATGCACACAAAATGCAAAATCTAGTTTAACAAACTACCATAGCCCAATACATATCAACCCCCACTACCCCCTACACGCAAAAATAGGAAATCAATTTTCAATGGAACATGAAGAGCTGTCGTCTTTCAACAAAATCTACTAAGATTTCCCTAACAGAGAGCCATATCCACCTTGGGGTCCATGTGTCTGAACCAAGTTACTGGACTCTTTTCTAACCCGGTCAGCATTTTAGTATTTAGAAGTTTCAAAATTATCTTGCAAGTTTCAAGAGTCATTTTATTCTTCTCATTTTTCATTTCATAAATTTTAGTTTGGCAGTTAGTTCACTTTGACATTCTTTCATGCTTTAAATGAGTTATTGCAATCACCCTTAAACAAGGAGAACGATTATTCTCTTGCAACTCATTTAAAAAATCATGGTTTCAACAAGTACCAACCCCTTAGTAGAACAAATGTGAAAATCAGTTGAGTTTGATAGAACAGTACGAGTAGGTTAAGGATGATCACTTTTACCTGACTTCCAGTGTCCATACAACTCAAGTGTGAGTTTGTTGTCGTATTCCAGAATCGAATACATCGATCTGCAGTTCCTCCTCCTGATGCAAGAAGTCCATGAAGATGAGGAGACCATGCAATTGCTTTAACAGCTGCTGTATGCTCACAATACTTAAGCACAGGCTGGGTTGAATGCTGATTCCAAACAAACAGCTGCAAATCCAAGAAATAATAAGATATAACAGTGAACAAGAAGTAAAAGATAAGAGTGCAATTGGATATCTCGTTATAACGATAAAGTTTGCAATTGCATACTCTGTTGTCATTTCCACCAGATGCTAACTCACGGTTATCATATGACCACTTCAGTCCACAAACCTAAACCATAATTGAAAATAAATTCAGTATTATGTATAATAGAACCATGTACAGGAGATTGGTTAGACCAGAAAAGCTAGAGTGGGAAATAAAGTCTCACCTCTGATTTGTGTCCTGAAAGTTTACTGACAAAATCTTCCTGTGCTCTTATATCTCGTTGATATATATTCTTATCCCGGCCACCAGAGGACAAAAGAGAAGAACTCCAGGCCAACGCTCCAACACGTAAACGATGACCCTCCATCGATCTTATCTTCCTACATCGAGCTGCATCCCAAATCTACATAGATAATAGCACAAAAGTTCATGACAGAGATAAAGGGAACTTAGCAAGTTAGAGGAAATAAAGACATAATAACCCCAAAAAGTTAAAAAAAGTCAACTTGACACCAAGATTCTAGGAAGTTTTTTGGGTGAGTCAGTCTGAAGAGGAAATAGTACAATGACTACTGACTACATAATTCAAGGAAGGAGACAAACTTTTCTTATTTTAAAGTCTAATATTTGGTAGGCATATGGATTGGAAGTGGACTATACCAATTGATAGCTATCAATCTAGTTGAAGTTACCAAAGCTGAAGCCACAGTTTCTTTGATGCACTGTCGTTAAAGGGATAAGTTTCCTAGATCCAGTAGAATCTCAAAGGTGCCAAGTTAAGATTATGATTTTTAGTTATACAATTAACACACACATTGCCATATTAATTTTCCACCATACACAGAATAGAACAGAAAGCTAATTGATCCATTTGTAAAATGATATACCGACACACAAATCCCGTGTCAGCCGGTTGCAACTTGCAAAACAAACTCTAGACACAGTAGACTCTCTCCCCTCTTATCAGCCTAGCATTTAAGAGATGATTCCATTCTGTATTAATTAGTATCGAAGATTACTATGCCCATAAATTACTCAGGAATGACTGCTCTTTTAAATCCAATCAGGTTTGACAGAGGAGCATGAGTTGTATATAACTCACTTTAGAGTGGAGGCTCTCACTCAGCCTAGTTTTCTGGAGAGGGTTATCTTCTACATTATTTACTTTAATTCCACTAATTGTATTGAACAGCTGACTCACAAAGGTGCATGAATAGCAGCATCTAAGCCGTGCACAATCAGATGAATGTCAACCAAATGACCTAATATTAGAAAGTACCCTTTATAACAAATAGTTTTCTGGAAAGGGTGCAATGAAACCAAATAAATTCTTCAAGAAAAAAGAGAAAGGAACTATTTGATCCCTTCTTTGGATGTATTACAATCATGGAAGGGAAGGAAAGAATGATGTGAAAAACATATAAAAGCAACAGAAACAGGCACAAACAGCATGAGCATGGACAAGACATGGCACAAACATTATATGCAAGATATAAAGAATAGTTCAGAACATATCTATATACCCATAAAACGAGAACATTAATATTAAAAGAAAAAAAGGCCAATTATTTGGTAAACACATGTAGCAGGTGTGAGGCATCTATACTATAAAGGAAGCATTAAGTGATGAGTTCTCCAGAAAGTATTTTAGCTTAACATAATTTAATTGAAAGTATTTTTGTTTAGCATAACTTTATTGAAAATATTTTTGTTTAGCCGAATATGAAGTTGTTTGGTTTAACTTTGATACTGGTTTCCTTGTTAAAGCTAATAAAACACCCAGGAAGCTCGAATCCCTGGAGAAGCTGAATTCAACTACAGGTGTCTGGCCATAATTAACATCCTTTTGTAGCTATATAGTCAACCATACCCAATCCACTACAGCAAGTTCTTATTGATTTCTTGCTATCTGTTTTTATATTTGACCTAATGAAAGATTGCATCTCCATCTTTAAACTTCTCCCTGATGCTCACTTACTTTTGCCAGATTTCCTTCTTCTCTGGAGATGATGTCACACCAAACAAATTGGAGTGTCAACTTTTAAAAAACTGCTAATCCAATCAACCACAACTACAATGCTTAATGAGTATGGTGCTATTGTGATAATCTGGAGCAGCAAGCTATCACATGTTATCACCATCCGTATACAGAAACCTTCCTTCTTAAAGACAAAAGAAATGGAAAACAATGTTTATTTGGGAGAAAGAGTAGTAGCGGAATCTGGGAGGCGTAGTAAACATCATAACTCATAAGAAAAATGGTGGAACCAATGACTACCAGTACTCATCAAATACGCTCCTATGAATGTGATAAGCACAATCTCTCACCTGAACTTTTCCATTGCTAGTTCCAACAGCAAGGTGGGTACCTCGTTGAGCCCAGCCAACTGAACAAACGCAGTCATCAATCCCCAAATCACATAATTTAGTTACCTGCACATAGCACCGAACAAAAATAGAAGATTGCAATTAACCTTAAAATATCAATATTTCCATATCACAATCGAAATTTTCCAAAATAGAGAACATGCATTGTTCTGAAACCACATTCAAACAACTCAACTCACCTTGCTGCTACACGCATTCCACAAATAAACACAGTTACCAAGACCAACCGCCAACACGTTGTGCGAAGACCAATCCACCAGATTCAGATAGAAATCGTCTTGCAGCGCAGGCGCATCCAGAACCTTTCAAAAATTGCACCACCGATTTCTCAGAATTTCCACAAGTTCGTGAAATTAGAAGAAAAAAAATGTGAATAAGGATGTGACTGAAACAGTTAATTACGAAATTGACCTTATACGGTGATCGAGAAACCTTCCTCGGAGCCTTGACAGGGCTGTGATTAACACCGGGGACGGCATCATCGGACATGAACGGCGAAAGCGAGTGGAAAGACTGCCGAGTCTCCGTCTTGTACCGGAAAATGTTCCGGCTGGGAAGTGTCATCACGGAGGCCGACGACGTTCTCTTCTCCGGTGTCAAAGGTACCGGAACTCCGGCAGCGTCAGGTCCGAACAAGGCAGTCCTCAAGAGCGTGGTGTAAGCACTGGAGCTGTCGTCCCTGCCGTCAGGCGCCGTCGGAGACGCCCCCGCGGCGGCGGAGGTGGGCGAAGCAGGTATGTCGAATAAGGCGAACTTGGAGGCAGATCTGCTCGGAATAAACCTGTCGGAGTAGATTGTTCTAGAAGGCGAGCAGTAGTGTGAGGAGTTGATCATTCTGTCCACGTGGCACTTGTTGAAGGTGAGAGAAGAAGCCGGTGGCGGAGATACCGTTGACGATGAAGACCGTGGTACTTGATCATCCATCTCAACTCCACCGAAAAAAAAAAAAAGAAAGAAAAGTTGTGTTGTGATTGTAAATGAATCTCTGAGACTAAGAAGAAGAAGAAGAAAACAATGGTGGAGGCATTGAGGCTGTTAATTTTCCCGGGAAAAAGCAGTAAAAGATTATACCATACCAGTTTTTTTCCCCCTTAATTATAGTTTTTTATTTTAATTAAAATAATGATAATAATGAAAATGCGGTTATTTTCCTCGGTTTCTGGGATGAAGGGGTTCAGCTTCGGATTCACTTATCTGAAGAAGGTGGTGGACCCCACTGTTTTCTGTTGTTGTGTGTGTTTCTCGCTTCTCTCTGTTCTCAGCATCTCATTCTCTCATCATTTTATAGAGGCTTTTACTACTTCTCTCTCACTCACTTTTGCTTTTGCTTTTACAAGCAAACAAGGACATTGAACTCATTCTCAACTTGCCGGATTCTCTCTTATTTTATTTATTGTTTTACTTGTCTTTGTTTCTTACCTTCATTAATTACTAATTTATGAGCTAATAATACTTTTTAAGACTATAAAATATAATAATTTATGTCTATATATTTCTAAGGAGAAAAGATAAATATACCCTTGAGGATTTAAAAATCGTACAAAACTAACCCCAACCTCTGGAAAATTACAAACGGCCCTCGACATTTGCAAAAGTCGTGCAAATGTGCCCCTCCGCTGATCAGAGGCTCACGGGAATTGCTGACATGGATGGAATGGGGGCGTTGATGGCGTTACGGTGTCAGGTAGGAGTGTTGGGACCTAAAGCAAAATCAAAACGAATGCGTTTTGATGCTTCCGGGTGACTAATACCCTAATTCCCCCAATTTCGTCCATCGAAGCTGGAGTACAGATTGGTGTGGATTATGGATAGCAACAACGGTTCATCGAAGTCGAAAATGAGTGTCGGCGGTGGTGCAGCAATGGCTTCTGGGAGTACGGAGGGAGTCTTCGACAGCAAATGTCGAGATGACCGGGATGGCGTCGCCCCTAAATGCTATTGTGGAGTCTACGTCATTCTATACCGGTCCAGAACTCGTAATAACCCAAATCGGTTGTTCTTTGGATGTCCCTACTTCCGGGTGAATATATTTATTGGCTATGAATTGCTTAAATGAGTCATGGTTGGGCTAAAATGGTTTCTGGTTATGTTTATCCAGCAGGGCAGCATCCCCTATTGTAGCTTCTTCATGTGGTTGGATAAACACTGTGCACAATTGGGGGTTCTCAAACCTACAAAGCATGGGGTTGCCGAGGAAGATACGTATGATAATTTTGCAGTAAGTAAAGTGGAGGATAGGATTGCTTTGTTGGAAAACAGAGTTGCTGCAACGGAGAAGATGAGGAATGGCAACTGGTGGATTGTGGTGGCTAATGTTATTGCCCTGATGGTTGCTGTTTATGCAATTGAGAGTTGAGGTTGTGTTGTAGCTTGATGGCTTAGGCTATCAAGATAGTAGTTTTAGGGTTAGGTTTGCTTAAGAAGATAGTGGATGTTGGTGGGAATTTGTAGAAAACTTTGGTGTAATTTTCAAATCTGCTATCAATGGAGAAAGCTATTATGTAGATACAATGCACGCTTGAGTATATCATAAATATTGTTCATTATCATAAAAGCAAAGTAGCAACCTGATGGACATAGCCCTTGATCCTTAAAGCACATAATGCCTAATAAAGTGCCAAATGTTTGTATTTAGAGACCGCATTATAAGCAGGTCTATCAAGATGCAAAAAAATAGAGGGTACATTAACTGTTAAACATTCACACACAAGTGAACAAAGTTTGTCTCAAGACAAATATAACTTAAACTAGCAACTAGCAACTCCCAGCTATTTGTTGAGGCCTGGGGTTGCCATGAACCTGAAGAGCCTCTGTGTGGCTGCACTGGCTGCTACCATTGTCTTCGTCGAGAGTCCTGCCGCCGCATGAGTTTCATGAGAAAGGGCTGATGGTCTGGGTGAATTTGATGGCACCTCAGGGTTTGCTGGGGGAGGGATCTTGCTTGCTGCTGCCCTCCTCACTGGTTGCTTGGCTCTGAAGCCTCTCCTTGTCGCAGTTTTTGGCTTGGTTTGTGCTGGCGGCCTAAATGGGGGGTTTGGGTTGTCATGCACTTGCACTTGCTCTTCTGCATTGCCCTGCAATAACACGAAGTCGAAAGATGCAAACATAAGGGATCATGGAGGTGGAAACACTTCTAACATCATTAGACTAATTTAACCTTAAAGTATTTTAAAAAAGACAAAATAATCACTCAGGATGTTATCGGGTTACCTAATCACCCCTATATCATTAACATACATGCATTACCTCTTGTGTAGCTTGAGATGCGGATTGAGACACAGGCACCTCAGTTTGTGAAGTGCTCGGAGCTGCACCTCTTTTAGCCTTCTTCCTCTTTGGCTGCCAATTTGGGTTCGACGGTGCCCCCTTGCAGGTCTTAAAATTGTGACATTTTTCCCCGCACTTGCTGCATGTAACACGGAAGGATTTCTTAAGCTTATCCCCATCCATCAGTGCCTCAATTGGATCACGCTTCCTGTTATGCATCTTAGGCCTCCCTATTGGCCTCTTGATGGTGGGTGGTTTAGTCTTGATGTAATTAGTTATCTCCCAAAACTCCTCGCTTGGGACTGGTTGAATGTTTTGTCTGTAAGTTGCATGAATAGAGTCCATGCATAGCCATTTATGCACGAAATCCTTAGGATTTAGACCTTTTTTTCTTATAGCAGCTATTGCATGGACACAGGGCAACCCTAAATACATAGCATATTCATCAGTTATATAACCATTAACTAATAAAGTGCAAGGGTTGTGTTAGTATGCACTTACCAGTTAGCTGCCATTTGTTGCATGAACAAGTGTGCTTGCTGAGATCAACCTTTAAAGTCTTCTTGCCGTACTCAACTTGGTAGGTCATTCGGGGATCATCACCACTCCATAATACTGTCCATTTGCTACTTGGCCGATACATTTTTTTCAACCGCTTCTCTTGAACTGGGGCTAGTTTGCCTGTGTGATTGCCTAAGATAGTGATGTGCAATGTCATCCTCCTCATCATATAGCATCTAAGCTCTTCGCACATGCTTAGAATGGGCATGCACCTATAAGGTCCTATCTTTGCATTCCAGGACTCACACATGTTATTGGTGAGCCCATCCAACTTTGGACCATGACTATAGTATGCAAGCACCCAACACTTCGGATCAAACTTTGAAAGATAAGTCCATGCATCTTCATTCACCGCCTTCACTTTCTCCATGCTATCTGCAAAGGCTGCTGGAGTAGTGCAATTAGCACACTCCCACATCAGGTCTCTCAACTGAAGGTCCTTGAATCGACTTGTGAAGTTTTTCCACATATGCATCACGCAATTCCTATGAGGAGCCTTTGGTGCAACCTCTTTCAATGCTTCTTTCAAATCCTACCAGAAACAAACACAATATCACAAAAAATAGTTAAATAAGTTATACATCTTCATCTTTTAAGTATGTTACACAAGTGACAATATCATTTGAAGATTGGGATTAGAGTGTGTTACCTTCTGTTGGTCAC
>JASCZI010182109.1:8520-21671 GCA_036250425.1 Stylosanthes scabra
CTAGTGTTCTTGTGCCTTGGTCATGGGTTGAAGTGTGGATGATCTTAGCCACTAATTCATAAGGATAAGAATGGGTTAAGGCCTGGAATTAAAACTATTCTGATGACGCTATGCCAATGGCAATAACGGGAGAACCTTAAATGAGACAGACTCAGTTAGGTGCAAAAATCACCATGGTGAGTTCTTCCCAGTGATGCGGGATTTACTCGAGTTCTTTTGAGACCTTGGTTCTACGTTATTGTGTATGCATAGGACGTTCGAAACGGGGTTAGTTCCCCCCATTCGACCATTTAACAGAATGGGTTTTGTGCCTTACGTGACAACCATTCATAATTGGGATTAGTGGTGATCATAGGGACACATTATACTTCAACCCAAGACCAAGCACCTTTATTATCATCAGTTTTTGCTATTTCTTATTCTTGTTCTTGTTACCGATACTCAACCATTGCAACCCCGATACTTTCACAACCATTCACGAGCCACAATATTTCAATTCCTAGGGAGAACGACCCGAGTCCCATACTCGGTATTTTTTTAAAACCTGGTTGCAAGCTCTTGTGACAATCTTTGTTGACGAGAATGTTCTTAGCTCGCATTCATAATCTATTCGGGTTCCTCTACAATGATTCCTTCTTGTTCTTGAAGAAAGGGAACTCTGAATTAAGCTTGTAATGCCTAGAATGGCATCTTATCACTCTCCAAATTACTGGTTATTTGATCGCAATTCTAACTGCTAATTCTTAATAAAGGAACCAAATCTAATGGGATTTTACCAATTGAAATCTGCGCTTACACCCAAAATGCAAGTTTCAATTTTCATATCAAACATGATTGGAATTTAAAAGATAGAAACTTGATGCAGAAGTAGTCCTCAACCTAACAAAATAGCCTCAGAGAAGAATGTCTATGCTTTGATATTTTCAATAATAATAGTAATGTCTATGCTTCTAATTTTTCATAGAAGGAAAATCTTATCAGATCAAAACAAATATCGTTAGCTTTCAGTCACTTGATGCATTTTAAATACGGGTCTTCAATGAAACCTCTTCTATGGCTTTCAAAAGGTCCTCACATTTTGAATTTTCAATAGTTCAAACACAGTAGTAAATTAATTTAACGGAATAATAATAATGATCAAGTATTGTTTCACTTCAACAATAATGCAGCACCATCATAAATATAATCACTAGTTTTGTTTCATTTCTATAAATTATTAACTTGTTTGACCAATTTAACCTGAATAATTACTATGAATTTGAAATAGCATATTTGATAACAGAACTAATCACATATATGCATGCAGAATAATTGAAATTTAATAAGGAAGTGAATGTAAATAAAGCCATGCAAGTTATCAATTATCATTACAAAAATACATATATACTGACCTGCCATGTTCCCATGTTAAGCCTTCCATTCGTAATTGGTATCCTAAAAGTACAATCAGTATTAGACGATGATATAAATAAAATCATATATAATTCTGCATAATCAGCACTGACCCTCTATAAAAATCACCTTCACTATTTAGTTGCAATGTTTGCTTCAAGTGATTTGGACTTGACACCGCTTTTTGGTTTTCTGGTTTCTTGTTTTGTTTACTTTTCAGGTGTTAATGTGCAAAGTGGAGAGAAAGTTGCTGTCAAGCTGGTGAGTGCAATTATTAGCTTCTGTTGGATCTATTTTATGTTAAATGTTTGGTATTCTATAATTTATTTATGTTTTACTTTAATATTGCATTGGTTGATTTTGTTGTTGTGATTGGTATCTTGTTATTTTAAGGTCATTCATCATGTTTATAGGTTTATAGATATGATTTTATATACTGGTTGGGCTAGTAGGATATCTGCTAAAACTCGAGCTTGCTTCTAGCACTCTATGTTAGGGAGAAGTTGTTCTTACAAGTAACGGATTTTTAGGATAACTGTGTAGTTGGAAATTTTGGTGGTGAAAAATTAAGGATATTGGCATATTCCAATTCAAATGTGTATTATCTTGTGTGATCATTGGGCTGCATTTGTATAGATTCTCAAATCTCAACGGAGTATAAAGCTAGACTTTTCCCTAGTGTAGTCTTAGTAGTTTGATTGGCGGGTGTCATTATTTGAAATATCTGTTTCAGACTTTAATGTTAGTCTACATTTATTCTAGTTACCCCTTTTTCCTCATGTTTTGGTTAACCTTGTAAACATTTTAGATTGCTCTAAATGTGTTATGCATGCTTTGCCCTTTTTTTCTCTTAATTTCAATTACTTTTATCTTTTCCAGTTGATTATTTTCTTTGGAGCATTACATAATAAAAATATTTGGTTTTGTATTCAATCAGCCTCAGTTATATAGTAGGCAATTTGTTGCTGAGTTGTTTCAATGTTCTGGTATTGTCACTAATTTTTCTTCTATCTTCATTGGTTTGTTAGGAATCTGTGAAGACCAAACATCCACAACTTCATTATAAGTCAAAATTGTATATGCTTCTTCAAGGCGGAAGTAAGTTTTCAATTTTTCCTCTCCTAATTTTTACTCTTTCAATTCTGATTGATTTAGGCAAGGCATGAGGCAAATTATTAGTCTATGAGCCTGTCTGATTAGTGTGTTAATTCTATCCTGAAGCTGGATACCCTATTTAAATTGGTTTGGAGTTGAGGGTGACTACATTTTCATGGTGATTGACCTTCTTGGACCAAGTCTAGAAGACTTATTTAACTATATACTTATTAATGGTTCTGTTTTGTACAACTCTTTTTTGTTTCCTGATCCGTTTTTCTGTAAAAACATGCATGTACATAAAGCTTTTAAGTGCCGAGTAACCTCATGATTTATTATTTGTGTAAGAAAGTGAGTTTTGAATTTAATTAGTTAATCATTATGTTCATTGCTTAGCATGATTTAGTATATTGATTTTTGCTTGTGTTGTATTTTGCCTCTGCTGTTTGGGAATTCATGTTTAGTGTAGAAATGAATAAACGAAGTGAGATAAGACAAATCTTCTTTTTTGGCACTGCAGAGTTCACATACACATAAATAACTAAAACTCTTAAGCTTCTTTTATAATTTGACATGCTAGTTTAGGCTTTTTGAATTTCAAAATGGCCTCATTAGGTAGAGCCGTAGAGGTTAGTTTTCCCAAGACATTTCTGGTTTGACTCTCCAAATTAGTGGTTATTTATCGCAATTTAACTGCTAGTTCAATACACATGCTTCCATTTATGCTTAATTTTTTTTATTTTTGGGTTAATTTAGATTCCAGTTAACCATAAGTATTTTTTACAATCATCTTCTAATATAATGATGAAGGTGCTGGTGAAAAGTGAAAACCATGTTGCATGCTTATTCTTTTTTGCATACTTGTCCAAATTTGAGATAGAAGTCTTCAAATGAACTTTGAGATAACAATTTAGTTTTAATCAGAACCAAGTTCATTGTTTACCCACTGCAAGACAAATACACACTTTAATTGATTTTTCCTAAATTAAGTCGTATTGTTAGACGGTAAGAATGCTTATTATTTTTATTTAATGTTAAATTTTAAATCAAAATAATTCTTACTAAAGGAACCAAATCTCATGGGATTTTACCAATTGAAATCTGCTCTTACACCTGAAATGTAAGTTTCAATTTTGATATCAAACATGGTTGGAATTTAAAAGATAGAAACTTGATGCAGAAGTAGTCCTCAACCTAACAAAATAGCCTCAGAGAAGAATGTCTATGCTTTGATATTTTCAATAATAATAATAAACAACATTCAAACTACTGACTTGCTTCTAATTTTCTCTTCATGGTGTCTTCAATTTAGAAGGAAAATCTTATGAGATAAAAGTAGGAATCAACATTCGTGGTTATTTTTTTGTTGATAATGTGTTGAAAGTGCTGCTTTTGAATAATGTTTTTAGTAGCTTCTAATTCTCTAATATTTTGAAGCTACTTGATTTTTCTTATTTGTTAAATTTGTATGAGTAGAGAAATTTTCTTAAGATCGAGTAGTGCTGTGGTGAACCTGTAGTGTATCTGCTTGATATGTACTTAATATGATACATGGTTAAGACTCTAAAATCTCTGGGTTAATGACTAATGAGTCATGGTATTAGCATAATGAGAAGTACAACTCTACAAGAACATTGAGCAGTCTCTCAATTAATTTGATTTCCATCAAGGTTCATGAGTTTTAGAGATTCCAATTTTTCCAAATTCACTTGCAGTCTCTCTATTACATTTTCCAGCAATTAAAATAACCTAGAAGTATGTTATCTTTTCCCAATAAAATTTGGTCATTCTTTATAAATATGACACATTCTTAGTAATTTTAGTACTAAAAATTTCTTTCTAAAATTGTACTTGATTGGCATGAATGCATAATAAGTGAGTGATTGATATGCATGTTAAAGGAAAGTATAAAGTATTAGTGGTTGTCAACGGCTATTTTAAAGATACTTATTTAAATAACTAAAAATCTTCTTTTATAATTGTAGTGTGTTCCCATTCTAGTACTACTATATTTACTTGTAGATTAGTTAATTGGGTGATTCTGATTTGCATGGGAATTCAATTCTTTTCAGGGAGTTGAACTTTCCTTTTGATTAACTCGGTTGAATGCTCCCGCCTTTGCTGCTGCTGCTACAGTGTTGCGGCCACGATCCCCTTCCCGTTGGTATTTCCTCTTGCCTTCGCTGCTGGTGAAGTGTTGCTGCGCTAGTCATCACAACCGATGAACGCGTGAAGGTTAGGATAAAATTCTGCTACTTTGGCTTTTATCATGGTTATGTTTTTTTTTTTTTTGTTACCTTGGCAACAAAATAACAAGCAGTTGAGCTAACATGTTACTGTGATTGTTAAACAAAATGATTTGAGTTTTGCTTTGTAACTTTAACGTGAAAAATGTTGTTTGTAAGGGAATGCTTTTGGTTATGGCAATAATGTAACAAAATGACTAAATTTCAAAACTGTTTTGTATGAGTGCACATTTTGATGCTTAGTGTTGTTGATTGATTGACTCTTAATCCATATAAAAAGGGATAAGAGTGCGCCTATTGCTGTTATCAAATTAATTATTATGTCTAAGTTGATTATTTGTTTCAGGTTCAAAAATCTGGATATATCGACCAGTGAATGCTTCTGGATGCTCTTTCAGGAATTTCATAGTGTCATCTAGGAAGACCAGTTACATACATCTACTATATGGATAAGAAGGAACCTGGATTTATTTGTTGATGTGCCTCCTTGTGCATGCGGTTGAAACCCTGGTGTCCCGATTGAGCAATTCCCAATTTGGTTTAGACAATACGCCGAACACAATCTAGACATCACAACAAACCAGGAACTTATGGCGCTTAGTTGCCGCCCGATGAACAAAGCCACTAGTTATCCAATTTACATCGTCAATGGGTACCGATTCCATACCCTTGAATGGTCGAAGAGGAAATGATGCGATAATACCGGGGTTTGTGTCCGAGGGGATTCCGACGGTAGCAGACTGATTGGTATGGGGTTTTGCACAATGTTCTCCAAATTCATTTTTTCTGTCGCAAAAGCTTCCATGTTTTTTTGTTCAAGTAGGAATGGTTCGATCCAAGTCCACGAACCGGCACTAGAAAACACAAGGACTACAACATAATCAAAGTTAACACCAGCAGGAGATACAGACACTATGACCCATTCATCTTGCCCCAGAATGCCCGACAAGTATATTACTTACCTTACCCCAGAAGTTGCAAATCCTCCTAGGTGGTGGTGATTAAAACTAAACCAAGAGGTCGGATTGAGAGTGACCAAAAAGAAGAGGAAGAACCTTTCCAAACTGATTATCCAACTCCTTCACGGATAGTTGGGGAAATGGGTCCGCCGATAAGTCTTGCCATACCGGAAGTCCCTAACGAAGTTATTGACGTCCACGGTGATAATTACATGGTTACACCGGACGTGGATGATGACAATGAACAAGATGCGGAAGCAGAAGACGAAGAAGAGGGTGAATTTGATGAAGATGAGCTTAGCACAGAAGATGATGACAACGTTGAAGTTAACTTACACATGTCGAGTAGTAACGACGACTAGGGTAACTAGATTACATGCTAATTTTATATTTTCTTTATGTTATGATTATATGTTAAATTTTACATGTTAAATTTTAAATTTTAAATGTTAAATTTTAAATTTCATTACCTGAATATTTTGTATTTACATGGTAATTTTAAATTTCTTTATTTTATGTTTACATTCTATTCGTTTGTGAATTTATTTCTTTTAATTAAATATTTTCAGGTTGATATGGCTGGGAGAGGTGCTGGGAGAGGTACTGGGAGAGGTTCTGGGAGAGTTACTGGTAGAGGTCGTGGGACCTCGACTCTTTCTTCTACCGCTTCTCCTTCTACCTCCGCCACGCCCGGCAGCACACAGGTTACTTCATCTCCATCTCCATACTTGGTAGTCCTGAATCCGGAATACCATGGCCCTCCGCCGCCTCCTCCTCCCCCTATTCCACCGACGATGCCCGAGTGGGCACCTCCACCTCCTCCAGAAGACTTGACCACTCCACCACCCCCAGCAGGACGTGGGTTCTCAGTAGGAGCCATCGAAACCCTCGGTTCCGGAATCATCACATGGATCCCATCCCGATCCGACGATACAATCAAACGCCAAGCAGAGGATTGCTCCGGACAGCATAAAAGGGTAAAAGTTACTCATTTTGTTATTTATTAAGTTTAGTGTTGTGTAGATTTTATAATGTTACTAATTTTGTCATGTTGCTTCCCTCATTTCGAGTTGCTTGCTACAGGTTTCTCCCGAAGCATAATAATTGCACAAAGGCTATCCCTATTGCTACACGGGCTCGTATGTTTGATAAGTGGGGGGTAACTAATCAATCTGCAAATTCACTATTTTTCCATGACTTCTATTGTTATTTCTGTTTTTTCATGCATTATCCAAACCATGACAATTCTTAGTGTCTTTTTTTTCAGGAGAACTTCACATGGGACGAAAAACATGACGAGCTAATAAAGGCGATCTTTAATACTCGTGCATCAAAGAGATTCTCCGGGATGATGGAGGATGTGCGTGAAAAGACGAAGCATCTCACCCAGTGGTGTCAGCCGGAACTTAAGAAGGCCCTTTTCCAATACTGGGAGACCGATGAGAAGTATTTGCATCGTCAGGCCACGAATAAAAAGAATAGGGCCTCCGAAAAATGTGTCATATACATCGGCGGATCTACTATGCCGATGCAAACAAAAGCAAAAATGGTAAATTACAATTGATTATTTGTTTATATTTCTCCTAAGTTAAACAACAATGATTTGTTTATTCTGCTTGACGTATCTCATAATAACTGAGTGCAGACCAAGTCGCTAGATCGACCGGTGCCCATGGCCGAGGTCTTTAAGCAGACCCACACGCTGAAGGCGAACAAGGAGCAGTTCGCCAACAAGCGATCCTCTGATATCTGGGTAATAACTTGCTTAACTCCTATTATAAATTCTTTGACAAATACTGATTTGCGTAGTGTATAACCTGTTTATTTATTAAATGATAGGATGATTTCACCAACACCACCGTTGCCACCCAGCAGGCTGCGGAGTCCGGAACAAATGCGATAGTGGATCTCGATCAGGTGTGGCGTTAGATTGTATCCGAGCCGAGTGAAAAGAACCGCGTCTTTAGCATTGGTGGTTTCCTCGCATCCACACTCAGAACCTTTGTATTCGCGCCTCAGGCTTCTTCTGTATCTCTCACCAGTCCTGCCCCTGTCGGCCAGGAGGAGGCCGTTGACTTGCGAGAGCAGGTTCAATTGCTTAATCAGAATATCCAGGACATGGCTCGACAGTTACATGCGTCTGAGGAGCGAATCCAGGCCTTGCATGACGAGCTTAGCAGGAGGCCCGAGGTACATGACGCGAACGTCGAGGCGCTGAAGGAGCAGCTGAGGGAGGAGCTGCGGCTGATGTAGGAGCACCGACGACAGATGGGTGTGACCGGCGAGCAGATGCGTGCAGGTTCATCCTCTGCTGCTCAGGTTCCGCCATTGCATCCACCTGCACCGCCGGAGGACGACGACGCTGACTATGTGGACCCCTAGAGTACACGGAGTTCATTTATCTTGCATTTGTTCACTTTTTAGCTATTTATGTTATTTGTAATTTAGACCTGTTTACTTTTCAGCTACTTATGTTATTTGTGTTTTAGATTTTCCGCTTTCTTTTAGTTTGTTGGACAGTTCAAAAACTAAAATCCGATTAGTATTGAAAACATCGTATTAGAATGCTCTTTGGATGTTTTGTTGGTTAGTTTGAGGTCATTTAAACAAGGTTGTGCATTCGGTTAGTTATCATAATTATTTATTTATTTTTTAATTCAGTTTCTGTTATCGGCGGATTTAGGAGGGGAAAAATCCGCCGGTAAAGTGGCGGGATAAACCAAAAATGGCGCCAATGTATCACTATTATCGGCGGATTTTTGGGGGGAAAAATTCCGCCGATAAGGTGGAGGGAAAATTAAATATTGCGCCAATGTTAACTGGGGATTTTTGGGGGGAAAAATCCGCCGCTAGAGTGGCGGGATAAATAAAAACGACACCGACGTATGAGTATTACCGGCGGATTTTTGGGGGGAAAAATTCCGTCGGTAAGATGGAGGAAAAATTAAATATTGGCGCCAACGTTACCGGGGGATTTTTTCCACCGATAATTCCCCCCGTAATGGTTGCTTCTAGTTGGTCACCCAAAACCTTGTACCGGCAGAAAAATCCGCCGGAAAATCCGCCAAAAATCCGCCGGTAATGTGTTACCGGCGCCAATTTTACCAGCGGAAAAAATCCGCTGGTAAATCCCCCCTAACAGCGAAAATGGCCAAAACCAGGAAAAATTCCGCTGGTAATTTCGTCGGTAACAGACGCTTTTTTTGTAGTGAACAACGTCAAAGGCGTCCAAGGAGAGATTGTGGGTTCAAGGTGGATTATTGGTTTAAATGGATTGTTGAAGTGGAGCTTCTAGCAATTCGCACAGAATGAGGATCGACATATTCACATAATTGAAGATGGTTGCTGGCTACCACAGATGAAACCTCAAAGACCACAATCTATAGCATGGGAAGTAAATGGGTTGGGGTAGGTAAAGGGTTAGTCTCTCTTCCAAACCCTGCCTAAGGGATTACTACTTCTAGCTAATTATCTACAAAATGAATTAACTTACAAGGATATTTAATAGCATAAGGGTATGATGTGTCGAAGCAACCAATCAATTCTATCACTCAAATTATTCAAAAACAAGTCTAATTTGCAAGGTAAGGAGCGTATGCAAAACATAGGATTGAGATTTTGAACCCTCACAAGAAGTGTATACACTCTTTTTTCTCTCAAGTGTTTTGGGGTTAAAGCACTCAATTCTCTTCTAACCTTACTTTCTATGAATTGGTTTTATGTAACAATCAACAACAATGAAATATATGCATACAACCATTAAGAAGACTTTTAAGGATTGTAATAGGGCCAAGGCGAATGTTTGAATAGATATTTGGTCAAGTGGGCTAAGGAATTTAAATCATTGATTACTTAGAACACACCTAATTCTCTTTTTCTTCACATTTTTTCCAATTTTCCAAAACTTAAATTTAACACCTACTTTTTCTTTCTATCAAAATACATGCTAATATAATTCTTTTTAATTGATGAAATGGACATATGCATCTATTTTAAAATGACAATTTTTTTCTTTGATAAATTTTATTATTTGAGCGTTCCTTCTTCCTTTTTTTTCTTTTGCTATCCTTTTCTTTTTTTTTCTTTGTCACTTTTTTTCTTTGATGAACTATGCACATGAATATGTCTTTATTTATAAATGCATACATGTGTTTCCCAAATATTTCGATATTTTTTTCAAAATCCCTTTTTTACTCTCCCAAGATTTCTTTTTCTTTGATTCCCTCTTCACTTAAAAACAAATAACTACTCTAAATCCTAAATTAATCAAAGACCAAATTGAGGACAATCATGGTTTTTCATTTTAAGGCTTCTAATGTGCTTAATTAAGAATAAAAGGATATCAAAGCTCAAAATTGGCTACAAAGGTGATGTATCTGTGTGAGGTCATTTGGTATGTGAGCTAAACAGAAATAAAGACCTAAATCACATGAATGCATACATATAAGCAAGGATGGATATACAGAATCAATCAAACCACAGATTGCAATTATAGAAAGAGAAGAAACACACGAAATAAACAATGGTTAATAGATATACAACCACACAATCAAGCTCAAATCTCACCAGATTGTGTGTTCTTAGCTACAAACTATGTTTCATCACCTTATTCATGCAAATTCATCAAAAAATAAATCAACTTGAATCAATAGAATTCCCCAAAATATATATATACCTTGGAAATTAATCTCTCTTTTTTTTCTTTTACTTTTTTTTTGGGATAAAATATAAGGTAAAAACTATAATATCCATGATATCAATCCAAAGACATACAAGCAATTATATACAAACAGTCTGATAATCAAAATAAAACAACTAAAAATAGGATAAAAGATGTCTGAGATAAAAGTCAATTAAAACGGCGATCAAGACCGCATCCAGAGAAGTGTATAATGGAGATAAGATCAGGGTACTCAATCCTCTGAAGCTGTGTCTATGGAACCAGCTGGAATTCCTCTTGGATCGCTTCCGGAAACTTGAGCGAACGCTCACAAAGAGGACTCCTCGCTGCTAACTTCCCAGCGTTGTTCCGACACTCGGTATCGAAATAGGTGTCGTTCAGTGGCTGATTGAGGTTCCCGGCAGTGGAACCAGCTGCAGTAAGTCCGCCTTGGCAGTTGCCATTCCTTGGTGAACCATCCTGAGAATGCCAAATGAGATAGAGTAAGAGATAGGTATAGTTCATGAGTGCAGAGTATGAAATGCAAGACAAAGGTAACTAAATGAGAACCCAACACACGGAGAAAAATGGATAACTCAAGTAGTTAGTAAGTACACACAATGTGTTAGAACAAAATAAGTGCTAAAGACTCTGAATGAGCTGAATTGCAGAGAAGAATGACTTATAGTGAGGCTAGGTGTAAATTCAAAATATGCGCGGGGAATTCACACGCTAACCTAAGAAGCATGAAGTCACAAGAAGAACAATACAATTCAACTACTCAAGATTACCAAATGTAACATGCCACAGAAGATTAACCTTTAAATCACATGGTACGTACAACATGCAGTCTAAAGGTCACTTAAAAATAAAAAAGTATATGTCAGGCATGAACTCAGCATATGTACTAGAAGGATGACAAAATATGGTTGAAAGCAAAATTCAATCAAGGAATTCAAATGCCAAATATGAATAAGCATGCAGATTTGAAAATAAATCAAAGTGGCAATTACATGGTGTGCATTAGTAAGAGATGACACAAATGAATATTTCAAAATTATCAATGCACCAAAAAAAGAGGTAACAGAATCAGCCCGACCACAACGGTGTTATAGTCAGCAAAAGTTAACATAGTACAAGAATATAGGTGATTGTTGACATGTAGCTGAACAACTAAAACCGAGTGCAAATGGCAAAGACAAACACTCAAAGAGTGCATGAGTTCAAGCGGTGAAATGGGGCAGCATCCATAAACCACAATCGAAGTTGATGCAAAGTCAGCACAATACTCAACATACTATCAAATAATTCACTAAGGTGGAACCAAGTTCAAACAATCTTGGCAACAACAGAGCACAGCTATCAGAGATCCATTTACACTTGCAGGAATCTACCATGAAATTTTCAATGTGAAAGTGATCATGACTAATAGAGATGCTATGAATTACCAAGAATACATTTGAATATGATTAAAGGGCATCAAAAGGGTGATTATGTACTCAGGGAAACACACAACACTTACAAAATCAACTTTAAACATTGACAATTCCAAGCACAGCACACAATCAAGGTTAACATCATAGCAGCAACTTCAATTTCCAAATAATTCACATAATAACAATCATACAATGGCAAAGTCAAAATCTCAGATAATTCAGCAATATCAGATTTGCAGAAATTCAAGCAGGAAACACAATTAAACAGCAATATCACATAGGAATTGCACCAGTAAATCTCAGAACCTAGTAAGCCTAAGTTTAGCATATCTCAACCACCTAAAATTCACTAAAATTGAAAAACAAAATCTAACTAATCACTGAAATTGAACTAAACTAATAACTAAATTGAAATATCTAAACTATGAAATTAAAATTAAGATGCTAAACCTGGAGAAAGGTAAGCTAGCAAAATAGGGAAGGGTGAGTGCTGGTAGCAGCATCGAAGGTGCGCCGGGTTCAAATAGTGGCACGGAAAGCAGCGTAGCAATAGTGGCTATGTGTCGGACACGTTTTGGACACGATACTCACGGACACTCGTCCGACACGCGTGTCTTAAGTGTCTATCCGTGTCCTTAAAAAAAGCCAAAAAAAGTCTCTTCGGACACACTTGACACTCCAAAATATCATCACGTGTCCGCGTGTCCAACTTTATTCTTAATTTATATTCTTAAAATAAGTTTAAGAATAGCATATATGATCATTTCTTAAAACTAAAAGTTATCGTAAATGCTTTATATAATTAAAATAGATATTAAAAACATTTAAAAATAATAATATAAATTTTAATATGAATAAAATATCAAAATATTTTTATAATTTTGTTAAAAATATATTATATTTTATATATACGCCGTGTCCCCGTGTCATATAGGAAATTGAGATTGGTGTGTCAGCGTGTCCCGTGTCGTGTCGTGTCCCGTGTCCTTGTCCGTGTCCATGCATCATAGTTTATTATTAATTTATATTCTTAAAATAAATACATATTATTATTTCTTAAAACTAAAAATTATCTTAAATACTTTATATAATTAAAAAAATATTAAAACTACTTAAATATATATATATATATATATATATACATATATATATATATATATATTTAAAATTGAATATAAATAAAATATCAAAATATTAATATAATTTTATTAAAAATACATTATATTTTATATATATGTCATATCGTGTCATATAAAACATTTAGATTGGTGTGTTGACGTTCGTGTCATGTCGTGTCTCATATATATATATATATATATATATATATATATATATATATATATATATATATATATATATATAT